>JADQWA010000172.1:202822-207822 GCA_018344505.1 Nebria ingens riversi | reverse complement strand
ATGTTCATAGTACATGCGGCATTGCATTGGGCATATGTGACACGTGTTTTACATCATTTGTTTTTATCTATTTACGAATTTTAAATCGCTCTAAATTCTTTTTTTGTTGAATAAAACATAGTGTTCATTTTTGTGTTATGTACATTTCGAACAAATACAATGGGATTTATAACTATATAAAACCGTGAAAGCTTATAATGCAAGCTTTAGACTCTAAACATTTGTGGAATTTACTTTAAATTAATATTTTAACTAGGAAAAATGATAGTTATACCTAAGGTAGGTGTTGTACATTAAATGCTTCGCATAATACCTATATATGTATATGTTTTAAATTATTTTTATAAAATGTATTTAGCGCCAACGAGGAAAACATGCTGATAATAAATTATTTCATATTTCTACGTCCTTGAGAAGCATTTCCTGCTTGTATAAAATACCAGCGAAATTTAAACTATCTATTTTTTGTTTGCATGTGTTATTTATAAATTTATTGATTTTCAAATGTTACCACTTTTATTTTTAATATGAAATTTAAATTCTTGTTCGATAACCTTTTATATCAATATATTTACAGTTAAATTTAAATATCTACACATAACAGAATTTATTTTAAGAAATTCTAATTATCTCCCCTACAAAGCAACAAATATTTAACCGGATATGCGTATATTTTTTGCCTTCCTCTACAATATTGCTGCATACTTTGGGTGAATTACTAATTCAGTGCTTTATACCGCTAAATGCCCACTCATTTATGAATCTCTGAAATATAAAACATTTTTTTTTTGTACAATTACGAAATATTCGCTTATTATAATCTGAACTAGTTGTACATATTTTGAATGTTGATAAATAAAATGATGTATGGTTCAATTACACGTGTTCATGTAGTTTGTCGGTGCTTAAACCATATGATTATTGTTTGAAACATATATGCGCAATCAACTCTGGTTAGTATCGAATTATCGCTATCGGCTACAAGTCCAAAAATTCACATTTCATAAATAGTTAGTGACATGTTCTATAATAGTTAAACGTCAACTCGTCTTGGTTAAATACTAGAAATATTTTATACATGTGGTTATAGTGAATTTCTTTGGAATACTCCGCAATGCAACGTTCGCCTTGGGCAATATCAATTCCCGTAAGCCCGGTATGTTTTCAAAATTAAATTCACTATAAAATCTATTAATTTCATTATTAGAAAGTCGAAAATCTATTAGCATTGATGTAATATATTATGATGCAATGTGTATCAAAAATCATATGTTACATATTACATTAAATGATCTTATTGCTTTTTTATACTTTCGTAGTTAGTTTTCAGGGTTTTCGACTACAATCGCTTAATCAAGTAATATTTATTATCCTCGACGTAATGAATATGCTACTGTATATTTATGTGTAAAAAATCGGCCATAAGTGTCAATAAAGTCAATAAAAATAAAATAAACGTTATTCAAAGACGAATAATTTTTATTCAAAAATTATTAATATCATTTTAGACACCAACATTTCAATTTTAAACTCATTTGGATGCAATGTGATTTTTTTTAAATATCTATATAATTCGATATATAAAATTATTTCTAGAAAAAAAATTTTTGTGCTTCATAAATATAAATTTTTGTTACTTCCGGTAAAAAAAGGTTATTTACTAACTATTGAAATCGCAAATCAGACAAGCATTATTATTTCCTAGATATTATATATTTATATATATTATATATAATATATATATATATATATATATATATATATATATATATATATATATATAATGTTATTGCTCTGTAGTTTCCTGTTTTGACTACATCTGAAAAAATTATTGAATTAATTGTATTTGATTATGAAAATCACTTTTATGATCACAATTATTGTTATATATATATATATATATGACACAGCATTGGTTGGTAATCTAAATTCAAATATAATAAATAAGTAATAAGATTATGTTATATCAATGCCTCGCGTAAATAATGGGAAAGCTACAAAAATTATTCAGTCAATTGCACTTGATTTATGGTTAATATTTAAACTAAAATTGAGTCGTTTTTGCATTATTGAATTATAGTAATTTTGGTATGAAATCTATTGATTTGATTATTATTAATTTTGTCATTTTCTGTGTTATGGTTACATGAAAAATTAAAACCACCAAGGTCTGTTATTTGAAGAAAATTGTTTTGAAATGATACTTCTTGCGGTCAAATCTGCATTTGGAAACTTGTTGACTCGAATTGACTAGATTTTATGTTAAAACTGTCCACAATTAATTAATAACAATTTAGTTAAGAATTTCTTTTATTGCTTAATATGTATTTCAAAACTACAAATAGAAATGACCGCTATAATTTTTATACATTTAAACTTGATGAACATTTTCTGAAAATTGTTTTTAGATTTTGATCTCATGCACTTAAGTTTTTATTAGATATTAAAATTAAAACTGTGAATAATCCATTAAATATGAATAACAAAATTGTTATGTAAAAGTTTTATTTTTGAAAATACATTACTTATTAAAGAAGATTAACAAAATTAGAAAATTCACTTCGAATTCTTATTACATTTAAAAAAACCAGCTGATTAAGTAATTAAATTTTATAATCTTTTAATCAATTACAAAAAAAATATGTACTACTTAATTTTTAGACACTTAAGACAACCTAACCAGTAACTAAGTTCAGGCAATTAACTGCCCATTTAGTGATACATATTTCTTACATATATTTGAGTAACATTAATAATTATGGTTCTGATGTCCAATGTGGCCATTTTTTGATCATTTCATAAAACGCTTTGCCCGGGCATTCTGTGGCACGTGTTTGCCTGTGCCCTAACAGTTTGTAATTATGCGCTATTTTCCCTGTTTCAACTCCGCACGTTATTAAATTTTTGACAGCTTCGACAGCCTTTTCGCTCGGCTCGTCAACTAAAATGGAAAATATCATAATTACAAAATAAACGATAGAAATCAATGTGCGAATTTCACATTATATGTACATTTACAAATCTATGCATATACAAACTTAATCTAACTTGGTGATACAAGAAAATTAATTGCTTTGCTTCAAATCTGATTAGGATATTACCAAAAGACATTTTTTTGACTAATATTTGAATTATAGTTGAAACATGTATATATATATATATATATATATATATATATATATATATATATATATATATATATATATAGTATATATATATATATATATATATATATATATCTATATATATATATATATATTGAGTTAGTTAATTATAAATCATTTAAAAAATATTGTCGAACTTACCAGTATACGTTCCTATTACGGATATTCCGACACTATTTCCGTTGAATTTAGGGGAATGGGCCCCATGTGTACCCCATCCTCTAGCTTCATATATTGTTCCAAATGGATCAATCTGAAATAACAATTAATTTCAAATATATATATATATATATATAAAGAAATGTGCTATAAAATTTCTAGTGATTATAAATGGCTTAACACGCATGTTGATATTGAACTGTTAATTAAAAAGAATGTAATATATTCTTAGTTTTTAATTAAAATAAAACTTTTCGAATGGTTGAACTTATGTATGTCTGTTAATATAAAATAATGAAAAATAAAATAGAAATCTCCCTGATTTGATTCACTGACCATAACAACTGACGCTTCACATTTGGTTGTGTGTGAATGTAGGTGCGAAATATCCAATATATACGAGTACTTACTAAAAAATTGTAGCCTATATCTTCCCATTTATTACTATCCATATGATATTTCTGTATTGCCCTCACTTTATCTTCACATTCGGCTTGTGTTTTACAATTCGAAGATGTTCCTGTATGATGTAAAACAACATATGGCAAATCATGATTAATTTTCAATTTTGATTTGGGACTTCTAGCGTTCCATTGCGTACGAGTTTTTATATCTGGACAACCTATTCACACAAATATTATTTTGTCACGTTGTTCAACGAACATTTTTACATGATTACCTTGTATTGTCACAACTATAAACAGTACTACAAATAATTTGAACATTTTACTTTTGTGTCTTTACAGAATATGATCTCTGTGAACATACATGTTTTAGAAGTTACATCGTATCGTTGTTAGTGTGTCAAAAGGTTATCTGCAAACATACATATGTTGAAAATAAAATACGAGTATATGTATGTATGTACATACATCTTCAATTTTTAAATGTATCTATTAACAGTTTTTTTTTGTTATATACAGAAATTTAATGTGACGTCACTATACTCCCCAATCAGATTTCTTAGAATGATTTTGAACCAATAAATAAATATTGGTATGCATATTGTGATTAGAGTATAACATTATATTTCGTGCGATTTTATCAGGAATTCGAAAAGGTATCGTGTGTTAAATAAGAAACGGTAACGATTGCCAAAATGGTGCACGTCAAAACAAACAAGAAATACAAATATATAACTTCGTAACATTTTTTTGTAGCTACTTGAGAAATAGTTCATTTTTAGCTCACTTCACTTCAAAATGTGTTTCAAAAGTTAGATATTATCAAAAATTTCATATAATTCGTCGAACTTTGATATTTATGTTTTTTTTTTCTATATCAAATATTTTTTTGTTATTAATTATAGAAATTTAATTGATTTAAATATAGCGTAGGAAAAAAATAATGGTTAGTTTATATATACATTTTATTGGCAATAATTTTTAATGACAAATGAATCATTTCGCAATAAATCTAAATATTTTATTATAAATTATTAAACAATACAGTATTTTATGGTTTTGTAACCCACTTTGGCCAAGTTTTAATTTCTTGGAATAATTTCTCACCAGGGCACGCTGTTGCTTTTGTTTGTCTATGTCCTAATAATTTGTAATTTGAAGAAATTTTACCATTTGACACACCGCAAGCTATCAAACTCTTTGCGGCTGCAATAGCATTTGCACTTGGAGGTGAATCTGTAAACAACACATATTTGTATTTGTAGCGGAGCCC
>JADQWA010000172.1:0-202722 GCA_018344505.1 Nebria ingens riversi | reverse complement strand
ATATATATATATAAAAAAATATATGTTTGATTCGTACTAACCGTTGCTAACATCACATTTGTACATGTAACGCGTGCTTACTGTAGCAAATTACAAACAAATATAATTTTATATAGTATGAAAATAATAATTTTAAATCACATTTCGCAATTTGATGTAACATTCTCTCTGAAGTTGAATTTCATGAAATGCTCAATTTTCTTCGGTAATTGAAGAAAAGGACTGATTATTTTATCAGCACACATTTTCTTTGTTATATTTTCATGTTGAACCTTTAAATATTTTCGTAAAAATTCGGAACGTGTCGGCTTTCTCAAGGTCATTCTACAGAAATACTTCGTGCTAACGTGAAAAAAAACATCGATGTATACCTGAATAAATTACTTTTATACCGTATTATATAAATGGTTGACCAAATGAATATAGGTGCTCTCTAGGAAGTTTTGCTTTACACTCATGGGTGCTTTCGTTGACACTCTTAGATAAATAATACTTATCTAAAGGGTTAACTTAGGTTGCAAGTTTATGTTTGCGTGTTACTTTATAATATCACATATTAATGTAGAATTGAGATAGAAATTGGCAATTTGTCAGTATAGACGCGAATAAGTTAAATTTGTAAATGAACCATAACATTTTTCTAATTAAAATTATTTTTAGTTTGTCCAATTGCATGTATATTATTAATCAAGGCCGGTATTTATTCGAGAAGAAAATTAGATTTTTTTTTTCAAATTCGCAAATAAGAATAATATTTGGTATCTAAATTTAACTCTGCATTTCCTCTTTTCAGGCTAGTGATTTTACGGATATATGCGATTGGCCAACGTTAGGAAATCACAATGTTGAAGTAAGTTTATCGCATACAATTCTCTTCTTTAAAAAAAAAACAAGCAATCTTAATATATTATTATTATTTACAAAAGTAGATCAATACTAATTTCATTCACACTGATACAACAAAAAGATCTCAGCTTTATTGTTAAACCCGTTGCACTGCATTATTGTATTTGTTGTTTTGTTGTTTTTGATTTATTTATTTTGCATTATACATGTACTGCACGCTTTATACATGCTATGCTATTTTATCATTGTCATATTTCAGCAATTAAAAAATATCTCTACCGAAATCTATTCTGGACTTTCCAAAAATCTTATCAAATATATCTACTTATTCTTATAAAATTTGATAATCTATTGATACTCAAATCTATTAAAAATAAAGCTTATCAGTTGAAAATAATTATGCTTTTTAAAAAAAAAATACTTTTGCATTACTTCTATAGAAGTTTTTTTTTTTTTTTTTTAATTTGCTTTCATGGCTAATCATTACAGTTACCTTCATTACAAAAGAAACCCGGCACACCAGTGACTCCCAATAATTTACCCAGCACCGCGAATGGCATTGGTACATCATCTACAAGCAAAAGTAGCAGCAGCAGTAATGAAACGGAACTTGAAGAATCTGAAGTTGAAAAGAAAAAGAAAGGTTAGCTGAACGAACAGGAACGACTCATTTATGTTTCCCGTACTAAGCGTTATCCAAATTTTATGTTGTTGTTTTTAAATCAAGTTGCTTTTCTATGTTTTAAATTGCTAGCCAAACCTAACTCAACATTAAAATATATTATACAATTGTTTTGTTTAGAATGTTTGGTGTTTTGTTTAAAACGTATTTGTTACTAATACAGTACCTAATATCTTACAGTGGCCAAACAAAAATGGGTTCCACTTGAAATAGACCTACCTAAGGGTAATCGTGATAACTCACCAAAAATCAGAAATGAACATGGTATGTACTGCTTTTTATTAACCTGCTAGTACGGAATTTATATTTGTTGGCTTCTTTTTGAAGTGCGTGTTATTTCGACAGTTTGCAACACTGACGCGCAAGACATTGATAGATATGTAGTGTCAAACCTCCGTTGTAAGTAGGTTAAGCGCTAATGTCGAAATAACACACTTCTAAAAGAAACCAACAGATGGCCCACCTATATTTGTACTGATGCATGTGTTTTATTATTATTTTATAAACTTGCCTGGTAGCACGAACACCGTACTGAAAGCGGCACTAAAGCTTGTTTTACATTATACTTTTTTCGGCTAGAAACTTGAACTAGAATTTAGTTACTAGATTTGACTAGAAAATAGTACAAGTTTATATCCGAATAGTTTTTTTTTTTTTACTTGCAACGTCAAACAGTTCTGCCAACATATTTTGACAAGTTTAACATTTATATGGTTTGAGGTTATAATAATTGTCAAAAAACAATGTTGGTACTACCGAATATGTGATAGTAAAGTACGAAACTTGGATGGAAAATGGGACAGGACATAGTTTGTGAAAAAGTATCTAGACAATAAAAGTATGGAAATTGGATGCATATTTTCCTGTTTTACATTGTTCAAGTTCACATCCAAGGAGCTAGTTTGAAAATTGAAACTAGATTCTAGCCGAAAAAAGTCTAATGTAAAACAAGCTTAAGTATTGTAATCCTGTCCAAAGTTAACAAAGTTGCTGAATATACATAAACATATTTAGTTATATTTTATTTAAAATATCTGTACAGACATAAACTATTTTATTAAAATAAGTCACGAAATAAATTTAGTATTTTCTATTTAACTTCGAATCAGATAAAAATCATTAATAGTTCTGTATTTCGTGGATACGTGTGCTACATTAAGACCAGTTATCACAACGAATGTACTTCCTTTATTGGTAATATCAGTGCTTAATTGCATCGGAATCTAGTTTGGATAGGAGTAGCTATTGCCGGTGTGATACCGTTTGAATTTGCAAAAAAAAACAATCAATTGAATTGTAGCACGAATAACAGTATCGCTAAGCTCAGAAATCCCATCCTGTTGTCAATCAAATCGAATTATATTGCATTTTATTTCATTCAAATACACCATTATATGTTTTATTTGCATTAAGTATTAAATCGTTGTAATAATTGCAAAATGATCCAAATTATTATTTTGTTCGTGTAGGAGAATATTCGGCTTTGTCCACGGTAAATGAAAATGATCGCGATTGGAAAGATCATCGTATGGATAATGGAGAAAGATATGGGCATAGATCATCTCGGAACGGTGTCGGTTCGCGTGGACGTGGTGGCAGAGCTAGGGGTTCCAGGCGCCCCGCATTCAATAGACCTGCGAACCGAATGCCAAGTGACCCCGAATATCCAGACTTTCCTACCGATTATACTCAGGTATCACACGTTGTCATTTAATCATTTGGCATACTTTTTTTAAAGATTAAATCAACATGTTTAATCATTAATTAATAAATAAAAATGTTGGCTATTATTTATTGCGTTGAGAGTATTATTATATATTTAATAGTTTTATAAACATAACTACCAAATCATATCAGTTTTAGAATGTTTGATATAAATATATATTCGTTTCTAATCAGTTGGCTGATAATTTCGTTCTATATTAACGAAAACTAAATTTATGTAAATAAATCAGATTAGTGAAAATATTTATCTACAATGAAACATATGTCAATATGACTAGTCCAGTGAGTGATTTTAATTTTTGTTTATTATAATACAAAGTTATGTTTAATAGACTGATCTACGTTGTATTTCTGAATACGAATATTATTTCTAATTTTGGTCATAAACGAAGAAAACGTTCAATTTATAAAACAAATCTTTTCTGTGATAACGAAACCAAAATCAGTATATAACATATTTCAGTTTACACAGTGAATTTATGAATAGATCTATATTTTGATTCTTTTGTTTTTGTTATAGATGTGATTTTAGGTTATTATATGGCTTATTTTGTTTATTTACTAATAAACTTGAGTTTTATAAGTATTTTGAATTGATTTTTTTTAGTTGAACAAGTTTGGGCTGCCAATCGATGGTCAAAGTGCCTTTTTAGTTCCTTATATGGGAACATTCTACTACAGTAGTAACAACTATGTCAATCTAGATGGTCCTACACTTAAAGAATACATCAAGAAACAAATGTAAGTGCTATACACAACGAAAACATCATTTCCATTACATTTGGTTTCTTAGTTTTTATTTTGTATTTAGCAAATATTGCTTCGGAGGTGTGGGTTGTTTTTGATTCACTCATTTATTATAGTTGTAAGTGTGTAAGTATAACCAATTAATAAAACAATTCAAATATCATACAACGAGTGCTACTCTAGTTATTATTGACTCTTAGTATAAAAAGTGAATTATTTTAACTAAATAGTCTGATCGTTTGTCTTGCACTTCGTAATTCATTTTGTTATTTTCGTGCAACTCTGAATAAGTTAGTGCAGGACAAACGGACATTTCTATAGGTTTAAGTATGGTGTCTATTGGTTGTTCAGAATTTCATTTTGATTTTGCAGTATTATACTAAAACTAAACTTAGCACTAAGTGACAAATATATTTAGAAGTACGAAAGGTATATTTTGTAATTGTAGCAACGCAACCAGTTACAAAGAAGGTAAACATTTATCGTTTAATTTCATTTCTCGACATTTATATAATGTTGTTTCAATCGAAATAAAGTCGCTTTCGATCGTAAATATAAAGAAGAAGCGAAATATGTATCCGGTTGCGTTGGTATACCTCAAAATGATATTTAATATAGATGACGTGATATAACTATTATAATTGTTGCAATAAATGAAAGAAGTTATATTATAATACTGTGAATATCAATTTATATTAATTACTGTATAAAAGATAAACATTTACAATAGTTTATCATATTTACGTTTAACTATAAATAACTAGGCAATTTTATTTTGTTAACTACCGTGATATATAGTTGCATGGTCCGTCAGTTTGACGTCATTTATTACCTAAACAATATTTATTTTACCTTGCAATTGTTAAATCTGTTAAACATGCAGAATAAAAAATAATCGTAAGAGACTAGCGCATCTATGCAAAATGGTGCAAAAATTAATATTTTTACAAATAACAATTGAATTATTAATTGTGGTACCCAGTAGACATCAAAATGAAAGAGCATTTATTTTAATTGCATGTTACTTGTATCCTAGTTATATGATTTAATATTTTAAAAATAATATTTATTAATGTATGAATGAATTTCCAACTAGTCACAATGCTAAATATATATATTTTTTTTGCTTTTGAGTAAGGGTATTTCTTGTTTATATATTTTTAATGTTAATGATATTATTTAAATTTGTTATATTAGTCGCACTATATCATTCAAGAAATACGCTATTTTTTTTGCAAATGTATGTTTTTAAAGCAAATTGCATATAAGTTTATTTGTATGTGCATGGTGTTGGTTCGTCGATCATATGGAAAATCATGAAGTAGAATTTTGTGATATTTTAAAAATAAATTATATATATATATACTTCTGTTCATTTGTAATTATTGATGTTGTGTAATTTGTTCATTTTTTGAGTTGGTAAATGCACGGGTGTATTTAATAACATTACGGTACATAAAGTTATGAACAACGAAAGATAAGTGGTCATTTACATTTTTTATTTACTGTTAAACTTTATTTATACAGCGTTTGCTTTTTCGTACACTGGTGTAATGCGGCTCTACCGACAGCTTCGCTGACTGCGCAATGACTGACTTTCGAGCTGTGCATATCCTAAAAACGGCTTATCTTATATATATATACTTTGACTGAAACAAGACACAGCGCCAATCGTTGCACCTTTAATGTCTAGTACTGCAGCAAACGCTGTAGAAAATACGCTTTATACTTGTTATTCGCTATAATTTCACTCTGCTATTTATTTTTCGCTATGATTTGCATGCACCGCTATATCTATTCTCTATTTGTTTCTTAAACTGTTATTTAAATATGATGTAGTTTGTTTGCTGATGAATTGTATACTTCTAATAAATTAAGATTACTAAAAGATAAGTAAGATCTACATTGCGCAATATGGTTATTACAGTGAATACTACTTCAGTGAAGACAATCTCGTCCGTGATTTTTTCATGCGTCGAAAAATGGACGAAGACGGCTGGCTACCTGTTACATTGATTGCCTCATTCCATCGAGTTCAAGCTCTTACCAACGATGTGTCTCTAGTCATTAGTGCAATTTCCGATTCGAACAAGCTTGAAATGCAGGCTGGATTTAAAGTATGTTCAGTCATCCTATATTTTAAAATTAATATGTCAACATTCTACCTTGCAAATTTGTCCGTCGTGTATTGTAGTTTGCGTTTGCTGCGTTTTGTGATGTGTTTAACAATAGCCATTTTTTCATATTTTATAGAATGAATAGCACGCGATATCTCCAAATATTATTAGAACTATAAAACAATGTCAGTTTAGTTATTAAATAAAATTATGCATCATTAAGTAAAGCTAATACAGTTTTCGAACGTCATTCGCAGATTATTATTTAATCATTGTAAATAAAACGTGTTCATTTTGGCGCGCGCTAAATATGTTAAAGGATCGTTTATGATAGCCGTTTTACTACGTCAAGTGCACGCTAAAGAACTTACACTTGATGCGCTTAGATATTCAGAGTCTATGCGCATGATCTTTATGGAACTTGACATGGAAAAAGCATATAATTACCGACCTAGAAGTTCACACTTCACCTTATGTTATTTAAATAAACATTTACAATTAAACATCATGAATATATCAATTTTGTTTGATTATTATTAAAAAATATTTTTGATTGCAAACATGTTTTATAATAATAAAATACATTTTGTTGTGCTTCGAACCATCGTCGAAGTAAGTTTAAACAATTAATATTGTCTACTCAAGTTGTTAAATGGTTTTTTTCTGTGTGTTTTACTTATATGAACTATCTAATTTTTGACTTTTTGCTAATGTATTGACAATTTTGAACAAGCAGTTTTGTTTTTTAAAAATGAATTTTTTTTAATGTATATACTTTGTGCATTTTTTTTTTACAATAATTATGTATTTACTTAGGTGCGCCCTAAAGAAAATCCGACCAAATGGCCAATATATGATCCAAAAGCTGAAAGTGCTGATTTTATGCTACCACCTCCACCCCCTTTGCCCCGATATCGCGAAACGAACACTGTACTAGTAGATAATTTGAATCCGGACGTCGCTGAATTCGTACCTGGCCAAGATTCTTCTCCTCCTAGTAAGTCAACAATGAAATATGTATTTACTGCAGATTATTGATTACGTTTCATTTCTACTGTTATTTCGATTTAAACATAGTTACATGTTAGTGAAAACTTTAGACATTATATTAACAATAGCTTATGTTTTATTACGAACATCATTTACATAATATAATTTTAATATTACAGACACCGATATTCCTAAAATACCTGAGAAGAAGGAAGAAAAATCAATTCCAAGCAAAAAAGAATCAAATAAAAAAGACTGTGCTCATGAGAATGATGAAATTTGGAAAGAAGTAAAACGTCGCGGCAAAAATCCAACTGGAAAGGTCAAAGAATCGCGGGAAAAAGAAATTCGATTCGAACGAGAAGAACTTGATTTTCAGTTTGATGAAGAACTGGATGTACCTACTGGCCGAAACAATCAATTTACTGTTGAGTGGTAAGTTACAACACCTAGAATATTTAAAAAATATTCTTTTTGTAATATTTCTACGATTGGGTTTACTATATGAATATTCTTTATTAAATAGGGCTGAAGAAGATCCGGATGAATTGAGTGACGGTGATATAAACAAACTTCTGATCGTTACTCAAGTCCCGGTAATTGTTTCGACTCGTGCACCAAAGCATGAAGGATACGATCGCACTGGAGACTGGACTACCCGCGTGAAAATATCACAAGACTTAGAACAAGAAATCAATGATGGACTATACTATTACCAGGAAGACGTATGGACAACAGCTGATAGAGTAAGATTTTTATTATTAGTCAATTGTCTTGTTGTCTATTTTCAATTATTTTAGGAACGAGTTGTCTCTGGCAGTTACAAAACAGTAAACATAATTTCCCAAGCCGATTTTGTTAAAATGGCTCCTCCAGCTCCACGAAAACAAAATCCTGAAGTACCGCCTCCACCTCCGCCAATACAAGAAGCTGTAAGTTTCCGAAATTGCTAAGTGTGGCTTTGTGACTTGCTTATTTTGTTGTTTTCAGGTGGATACCAACACAATTGATGCATCAAATGCCAAAAATAAAAGGCAACCACAACTGCGTGGACCTAGATTCTATGCAGTTACTAAAGATGAATCGCCTGATCCTCGAACACCACGTAAACGGAAAACTCGACATTCTAATAACCCGCCAGTTGAAAATCACGTTGGATGGATTATGGATGTTAAAGAACATAGACCGCGCACAACTTCCATAGGGTATGTAAAAATTTGCCATTACTACTATTCATTCAATTTATATTTTAAATAAGACCGCATGACCAAAAAAATGCTTGATTATTACGATACTACTAACTGCATGTAAATATTTAAATGTGTAATCTCGTGATTAAATGTGTCTTAAAGAAGCAGTTTCGGCACAAGTCCAAGCGAAGGACAAATAGCAACTAGTTTCGGCAGTGTACCAGCTTCATTGCCAGCGTTCCAACACCCTTCACATGCGCTGCTTAAAGAAAATAATTTCACCCAACAAGCATACCATAAATACCGGCAGCGATGTCTCAAAGGTAAGTCACTAATGTCCCATTCATATTCGGATTAAATGACGTATAAAGGTCAGATCCATTTAAAAATGAAACTTCAATACGTTAGACTAGAAACACATAGTTTGTTGAATGTTACAGAACGCAAACGATTAGGTAGCGGACATTCAAGCGAAATGAACACTCTCTTCCGTTTCTGGTCGTTCTTCCTTCGTGAAAATTTCAATCGTACCATGTATAACGAATTCCGTACTATCGCCGTTGAAGACGCACTAGCAGGTTACCGCTACGGTCTAGAATGCCTGTTCCGTTTCTATTCCTATGGTTTAGAATGCAAATTCCGACCTCATCTATACGCTGACTTCCAAACCGAAACGATGAATGATTACGAAAATGGGCAACTATACGGCCTTGAGAAATTCTGGGCTTTCCTCAAATATTATAAACACGCAGAAAATTTACAAGTTGAATCAAAACTGAAGCAATTTTTATCGAAATTCAAGAGCATAGAAGATTTTCGTGTTGTCGAACCGCAAATCAACGAGATGCTCACAGGCCACGGACCGAATCGCTTACGGCAGCTGAAGCACCGCAATCGTAGTATATCAGAGAGTCAAGGCGCAAGTGGCTATTTTCATGGACCTAGTACAAGTCGTGGTGATGATTCCAGTCGTATTCGACGCAGTTCAGCTAGTATCGGTATCAGACAAAGGTATTTCATCAAATTGAATTTGTTTTAACAGTTTCTCTTACTGTTGAGTTTGTTTGAATAGATGTGAATCGACTAGTATCGCTGGCAGTGCACCTTCTAGTTCAACATTGTACTCAATGAGATCCTCGACCTTTGGCCGCAATCGTACACAATCGTTCGGGTCTGGACGTGTTCGTCACCCGCATCTAAAAGAAGAATCTTGGCGCCAAAAGAAACCTGATGGTAAGTTTATTCAATATTAGCAAAACTTATCAAAACAGACATTGAAACAATTTTGTATTAATATCATTGAAATTTATTTGATTAGTTGCAGGTTCCAGTAATAAAGACAGCATACCAAGCACATCTGCAGCCTCAAGCAGTAAAAACCTACCATCTATAAAAATAATCAAATCAGAACAGTGATAATAGCTGATCATATAAAAACAGATGGGGTGGCCTAAATTAGTCAGTATGTATAATTAAAAATGATAGGCTTATTTTTTTATAAAATTACCGACGAAACTTTAACGTGATGTGTTTTAAACTAAAGAGAAAAAATAACGAAATGTTTTTTTTTTCTAAATACTGCTTCATCGGGAACTAGTTTTGAATGTAGTTGTATAATGCCTTTTCTCCAAATGGAATGGCCATTGGTTGATCACTGCGCATGTGCTGTGCTAAATTTGTGATCTCTTTAAAAAAACTACAAACTACTTTTGCCGGGAGAAACTTTACGTGTAGCTCCCCTCGAACATGTTCAGGGCATATGTACATATGTAATCGTGCAAGAGAATTATTAATCTTATTTTTTCCTATAAAACAATAAAGTGTTCTTTTTTATAAATTTGACATGTGTGAATAATCGTCAAATGCTGTATTGTCTGTATATTAGTATATAAAAAGTAAATAATAATGTTGCACTTTCCATTCAGCACTGAATTCAAAACAGTTATTCAAATTTTTCCATTTTTTCTCTTGAAAATTTGAATTTTCTCCGACTATTTTTTAACCTTATTTATTATGAAAATATAGCAATGAGGACAAAATATTATTTTAATTGGTGCCATGGCTGTTCTTTTTCTGTGATGATTACTATCTTTTTTATTTTATTTTTTTTTTTTGTAGAAAGCTGAGACGCAATGCTTGTCCTCAAAGTTTTTAACAAACGAGAGATATTTATATTTTATGTATGATTGTTGACACTTGATGCACATTTTTTTTTCGTTTTACCCTAATGATTTTTATTAGACTACTACAAATACAGTGTTGAATGAAGTACGCAATGATAATTTCTAATCAATAAAGAAACCGTATCGGTTGTTAGTTTGTTATACATTACTAATTAATATATGAGAAGATGGAGAATAAGAAAAAAAATATAAATATATATATAATAGTCATTCTTAGTTTTTTTTCTAAATAGGATATTTTTTGTTTTAAAATATTTCGGTGGTAATATTTTGTTCAGCTTGTTAATTCATGTTTATTGTTTTTTTTTTTTGTTGGGTTGTAATTTGTAAATATTGGTGATTTTGGTAGTATATAAACAAGCCAAATTGCAGGCGTATAAAAACAACTGCAACAATCAAGTTCCTCGAGAGTCATTCAAACTAATATTAGAATCTGTATTTGCGTGCTTGTATAAAATCTGAGCTGTAGGCGTGGCATGACTATCGAACGACAGTTCCAGGGGGCGTGGTTTATCAAATTGCTCTTCGCCAAAAAGAAATAATATAATAATGATATAATTCTATTCTTATTGTGTTCGGATATTGGTTTTCGCAAAGAAAGAGAAATATTCTAATGCCTGCATTTTGGGTAGCATAAATAAAGTAAATATTAAATAGATTATAATAATACTTCTGATTAAATTTAGTCATAATCTATGTTATTACAATTGGTTTGCACACGTGTAGAGTATAAGCATTGTGTGGTCATCGTCAAAATATGCAGACCAGCCGAAAATAATTGTTGTCTTTTCTTACGTTTTAAAATATTTGTATAGTTCATTTGCTTGTACTAATATTAGCTCTTTTATATTTTCAATTTTGTGTGACTGCCAAAATGAAAATTCCTTGTATAAACTTATTAATAATGAAGTGCTTTAAACTGTAAAAAGTAATTTGTGAATAGGTTCAAATGACTTAAAAAAATAATAATTAATAATAATATTGGAAGTTATTATATACCGATGACTACACATATACATTTAATGTTATTCAAAATATATATTATATTTAAGTTCTTTAAAAAAAATGTAAAAAAAAAATAAGTATAGTGTGTTTTGGAAGTTGGTAAGTTCATGTCTTCCAGTGTACACGAAAAAGTGCTAAAAAAAATAACATAAAAAACTCAAAACCCAATATTTTACGTTTTATTTTATTTTCTTCTCCTTTTGAATCATTCACTGGTTTTTAAAAGTTTGTGAAAGTAATAAGCAAATAAAAATAACTATTTTAATTATACTTTCAACATTTTTATTATTATTAAGTGTATGAATGTGTGTGTGTAGTAATTGTACTTACTTAGTCGTTAGATAATAATAACAAATAAATTAGTTTTTAATGATTTACAAAAAAAAAAAATAATAGATATTTAGAATACATTTTAATCATGATTTTTATCTATTTACTTAAACAATAATCATTATCTCACACAAAAAAATAAAACAATTTTAACTGTTATTTCAAAAGTAATAAATGAAATTTTATATATTGATTAAAAATAGTCACGACTGAAATATTTCTGAATTTGTAAATTTATAGTTCTAATATTAACATAATTTAGTATGCTGTTAAATATTAGGTATTATAGTGGAATAATTGCTAAATAAAAATTTGTAATAGTCTGCTGAAGATTTTTATCTATTTATTTTATTTTTACCCATATCAGCTAAATATCTTAAAGTTACCGTTTTTTATTAGATTCAAATCAACAATTGAACAATAAGTATTATCTTTAGAACATAATTACAAAATAATAACGCTTGGAATGTTGGGGGTATAATATTATCTATTAGTTAGAAACAGTATACCATATTGAAAATTACCGCCAAGCTTTCAAATATTAAGTTAGACAAGAAAACAAATGTTAAAAGATTGACGTTTCCATTGGAGTGATATTAGAAACACATGTAGCTTGACAGAAATTTCAAGAATATAATAAAATTATTGCGACGTATACAAACATATAAAAGTGTAATTATTGGGTGTTATAAACGACAATATATCGTATATACTGGTACGCAATGCAATCATGTATTTATATAAATCATTGTGTTGTATCACAATTGCCTTTTATTCAAGTTATAAAATTTGGTTATACATTACAGCAGCGACTGATTTATTAATATTTATAAAAAGATTTCAAACGTGTATGTGTTAAATCATTTGTTATTTCAGGTTTGGTGCTCTACAAACAATCGTCGTTTACGTAAAGCCATCTGTAGAATGTGGTGGTTGAAAATAATACAAACAGCGCAGAGGATATGTGAATAAACTCACAATAAAATTCGTAATTTTTAAACTTGTGAACACTCAATATTAAAAAATGGCATTACATTTTTCTATTCAATTTCTACTTTATGTCGTTTTCATTGCGTATTGTGATGCAGCAGCAACAGATATTGTGCTGGACGCCAAAGCACAATCGACGCATATGATTGATAGCTTAAATTTATTATCCTATACTTTATTATTAATTTTAACTGTGTTAACTATATGGTTATTTAAACATAGGAGAGTCAGTTTTCTACATGAAACCGGTTTAGCTGTGATATACGGTAAGTAATTATTTATACACCATTATCATAATTGGAGTGTATCCGATTAATTATGTTTTGTGTCAGGTCTTATTGTCGGTGCAATTATTCGATATGCAGGAAGTTCACCATCAGTATTGAATATGACTGTTTTTCCTGATATAAGTACCAAATACAATTCTAGTCTACCACCTGATACTTTGTCGTTACATTTCCCAATTAAAGCTGATACTTTAGTGTTAAACAAAACATACGAATATATATTTAGAGGACCAATTGTCGATGTGACTGATAATGAAATCGATTTAAAAGCTACTTTCGATCCTGAGATATTTTTCAATATCATTCTGCCACCGATTATATTTCATGCTGGTTACAGTTTAAAACGCGTAAGTCTATTACCGATAAAAACACATTGAATTTACTCAATTCGCCAATTCAATTGGTTCATTTCTACTAAATATTATATAAATGCACGACCCTGATTGGCCTAACTACATTATTATCTTTTAAAAACGTTAATCTATAACTAGTTTTTTAATCAATCAATTTGATTGGTTAGCGAATGTGATATGCGGAACACATTTTCAATAAATATCCTGATGCATCTTAATCGCTAAACAATAGGAGCATCGTTTAAATTAAATTAATAATTTTATCTAAATAAGCCAATGGGAATAGTTAAATTACTAAAGTCTTCAGTACGTAATATTTATAGTCTTTCTACAATGATTAGAGCATGTATGATACACAAATTCATTATAGTTTGCATAGTTATCGTAATAAAACTAAAATTGATGAAATTAAATTTCAGAAATATTTCTTCCGTAATTTGGGAGCGATATTAACGTATGCTATAATCGGAACCACGATCTCATCGTTTGTGGTGGCCGCTTTAATGTATGGAAGTGTACAACTAATGCCTGCTCATTTGGCGAGTAGTTTTACATTTCTTGATACGTTGTATTTTGGTGCGTTGATATCGTCCACTGATCCACTGACGATATTGGCGATTTTTAACGATTTGCATGTTGATGTGAATTTGTATGCCCTTGTGTTTGGTGAAAGTGTACTTAATGATGCCGTTGCAATTGTACTTAGTGGGTAAGTTGAATATATGTATTTATATATATATATATATATATATTCAAACATTTGTTTGCTGCATCTTGATATTTTGGGTGACATAAAGGATAAATGTAAACATTAATTTTTGGTGTACAGATCAATACAAAACTACGGTGAACGGTACCAGTCTGGTTCAGGTGGTTTCGAAACTAAAGCATTCTTTAGAGCATTAGGCGATTTCTTTGGGATATTCATGTTATCACTTGCGATTGGAGCTGCGATGGGTTGCATTACTGCTTTAATATCCTTTACAATAATTATATTTAACATAAGGCTTAAACACATTACTTTGATTGCTAAACAAACATTCAATAATTGTTTAATATGTAATTTTAGAACAAATGTATATAAACTAGTATAATTACTAATTTTTATTAATTCAAATTAATACATTTTAACATCTTATCTAGTTGAAATACATTAATTGCGCTCTTTGGTTCAATTAATGTTTTTTTTTTTAAAAATATATATATATATATATATATATATATATATATATATATATATATATATATACCCTGTATTATAATTAATCTTATTTTAACATCTTGCAAAGAGACTTATTTTTTAAGATAGACTATTAATAATTTTAAACACATTTTTCCTTAACACTTATATACTTGACGAAGTTTACTCGAGTTCGAGATTTTCCCCTTTTAGAATCTGCACTATTTGTGCTTATGTCTTACAGCACTTTCTTGATTGCGGAAGCTTCTGATCTTACAGGTATTTAGTTTAAAACTAGATTTATTTTAATACAACTGAAACATAGCATTATTAATACCGCTAATGGTTGAATATGAAAAGTGTGCTATTCACATTTATGAAATTCATTGTGCTCTCTTGGAAACAATTTTGAGAACGCACATCTTTTCTACTTCTACTATTTAGCTCTTAGTTTAAAAGTGTATTAACTTTTTTGTTTTGTTTATTTAAGGAGTGGTAGCAGTATTATTTTGTGGCATATGTCAGGCACATTACACTTACAATAATCTCTCCATTGATTCACGTACGCGAACGAAACAGATGTTTGAACTCCTGAATTTCCTAGCAGAAAATTTCATTTTTTCGTATATTGGCGTCTCCATGTTTACATTCCCCAAGCATCATTTTGATCCGTGGTTCATTCTAGCTGGATTTGTATCCTTATCAAAGTTAAACACACTTATGAATCAACCATAATGCGATATTATTCTCAATGGAAAATTTAGTTATGTGCGGCTCTAGGACGAGCAGTTAACATTTACCCGTTGTCATTTTTACTCAACTTGGGACGCAATCCAAAAATACCTGCAAACTTTCAACATATGCTGTTCTTCGCAGGTTGGATGCTTAATTATAATTCCTGTTGAACTCATTGGTTATTTTGTATTTTCTTAATAGGTTTACGAGGCGCAATGTCTTTCGCTTTAGCAATCCGTAACACTGTCTCAGAAGCACGTCAAACTATGTTAACGACAACGTCTTTAATTGTTATTGTAACTGTTATTATTCAAGGTGGAGCCGCGATTAATTTGTTGCATTGGTTCAAAATACCGTAAGTTTAATCAAATATCCAGTAACCATTTTGTCTAGGCCATGTTACGTTTCCGCAGCGTAATACAGACGTTACATTTGACTAAATGTTTTTACTGGGTAGTTAACTGAAAAATGTGATTATGGTTTTGACTTTTTTGATTTTATTTAGGGTAGGAATAGATGATGAAGCAGAAGCCCTTTCTAGTCAAGGCGTACACAGTGTAAGTATTTTTGTTTATATTTATTTAGTTTCAATAACACTGTATAAATAAAGCACACTAAAGTTTTGTAAAACTAACGAAAAAAATCATTAATATGCGTTATGAACAAATTAATTTAGTTTGAGAATGTATTATTAGTTTATTTGATAAATTAACACTAAATTTGATTTTTTTTTTTAAGTAGATTTAATAATGTGTAATGAAAAATGAGATTTTTACATACATATATATATATATATATATATATATATATATATTAATCAGTGGAATATTTGTAGTTGTATAAGTAGATTGAATAAGCTGGTAATTTTTGTTTGGCTTTACGCACTCAAGGTGTACAATTCGATGGAAAATACGCCTGGGGTAGGTGTACAAAATGCATGTTATTTAAAATGTTACCACAATTAGTTAAAACACTATTTATTAACTATAGAATGCATTTTTCTTTTTGAATAAAAAACAGGGTAGTACTACGTCAATGAGGGCTCACGATTGGGCTGATGGCGTGAACATAGATGGTCAACCCGCCTTAAAACCAAACGAAAAAGCGATTCTAGCGCAGATGTGGGGCTCTTTTGATACGAAATACATGAAACCACTACTAACTCATTCGCGGCCAACTCTTCTGGAAACATTGCCTGTATGCTGTAATCCACTCGCACGTTTACTGACGACCACGGAACAAATGACACAGGTGATAAATCAATACTAATTGCTAGTTTTAAAAGTGTTTATAATTTTTTTTTTTTTTTGTTAGGATGGATCTGTAAGACCGAATCGAGATTCTGATTCAGATCTGTGCATAGAAGAAAATGATCTGCCATACGATCGACGATCTAGTACACATCGTGTAAGTCAAATTTAAGAAATCAATTTATCATTTTAAAAACTAAAGTAATCATTTTTCTGACGTAGTTTATTTTGTTTTGGATTTTCTGTAGATTGCAAATATTTATTTTTAGCTTGAGTAGATTGGTTAAAATATAATTTACTTTTGCTTCTGTATACAAAAATAGAACTCTATATACAGATGATGTAAGGATTTTGTATTATATCTCATGTGTTTGTAATGAATTTTATTCAATTATTTAGAATAAGATGTCTGGGCCAAAGTTTACCACCGTATAAATGATTTGATTACTGTATTTTTATTATTTTATTGTTTTATTTGCTTATTACAGACTGTCCAGCACATCAGTGGTCATCAAGTTTAGCTTGTGCCTGTACTATAATTATTTTTAAGCTTTGTATGACACGTACGTACACAATTTTTGTTCCGTCAAACTTATTGACACTTGTTGAGTTATATACCTATTTTTATGGCCGGATCCATTGGTTCGGTGATTTTAGTATTAATTTGAGTTACTTATTAATATAATAATATCTACAAACATTTTGATGACATGTGAATGACAGTTGGACAGCCTCGCTGGAGATTTGGGCCTAGGAAGCACTGTCGATACAAGAGTTCGTCTAACTGGACTTATTGGAAAGAACATTTGAGTATACAAATAAAATCAGCACGTTTTGCTAGTATTAAAAATGGAAATTCATTCAATCATTTTATACATAAAAGCTAAACGACAAATCCAATATTTTCTAATATTAATCTATGTTTTTGCTCTCCTCAAATGTGCATGTTTCTGGTTACAAAATATAAATATATATATATATATATATAATATAAAAATCTTTAAATAAATATTTCCATATAATATAAAAAAAATACATACATAAAACTTATTTATTATAATTTTATGGCTGTGAA
This sequence comes from Nebria ingens riversi, assembly GCA_018344505.1. Classification (NCBI taxonomy): domain Eukaryota; kingdom Metazoa; phylum Arthropoda; class Insecta; order Coleoptera; family Carabidae; genus Nebria; species Nebria ingens. The sequence goes on along the minus strand of JADQWA010000172.1, from coordinate 185,037 downwards.
TATTTTTTTTATTTTTTGTTTAGTTTAAATAAATAAAAGAATCTATTGTTTATCGATATAATAATTACTTAACTAATGAATATGAAATGTGAATGTGTGTAATGTGCATTGGTTTATGATAAACAAAAAATAAATTCTGTTTATTGTAATTTAATTGTCTTTATTATCATACAAAGTACGAATATTGACCGTTGTAACTATGCATTTGAAATAAGTGCAGAAATTCAATTTCATGCTGATCACAATTCAAAAATATTGAAATTCTATTTTGCGATTCTAGGACAGTAAGAGAAATTAAATGTAGCTTTTATCATTTTATTAAAAGATTTTTAAAAATTGTAAATAACGCAGAACAATATTCTGAAATATGGTGTACTTGAAATAATGCCGCGTTTATGATGTTGTGGAAAGTATCCGCTAGGAAAAATGGATCTCGCATGGCGCTCACAAATCACAACGGTATCTTAAATAAGTTGCTCCAGTTTTGTGCGTAGTTTATTTACACGTTGAGTAAGTACTGTTTTACTTATTCTATTATACTACACGATTGTTATACCTTCTAATTATATACTAATACATATCGTGTGATCGAGAATCTGTGATTTAACTTGAAAATGCCCTACAGTAATCAACATGATTGTATTCAACTGTATTTTGGTTAGAAGTCATTAATATGTATGCATTCATTTATTAATAACATCCATACAAATCATCCAGTTATTGAATAGTTAGTGTGTACGCTACATATTTTATATGATGGCTAAACAAGTCATCTTAACATTTATAGTGCGAATTTTATATGCGAAGCATAAACAAAGTTATTGTTTTGACTTAGAAAATGGTTGCGAAAAGGAAAAAAGCTAGTGAGACCTCTGCTGGTCCATCAAAAAAAAGGGGTCGTACGGATGATAAAGATAAACCTGAAGAAAACTCATTGTTAGTTAAGAAGAAACAAGAGAGAAAACCGAAGAAAACTGTTAAAATAGTTGAGAAAGAAGAATCGGATTACGAAAACGATAATTCTAATAATGAAAAGGTCGAGCATGAGAATCCGGAGGAACTAGAAGAAATTATCGTGAATGAAGCACAAGTTGTTCCTTCAAGAGGTAGTTATAATTTAGTTAGTTTTGTAACTAGAATTTGTATCATTTAATAATTGTAATTTTAGCAGCAAAGCCTGAATCTGATTTACCGCATTGGCCGTATGCCGATATGCAAGAACTATTGCGGCGACTAGAGAATGCTTTACCACCGCGGGATATTTTGCTTTATAAGTCCCGTGTAGAAAAACTCGATTGGAACGAAGTGAGTTTGAAAACAAATGTTTGTTGGAATTTCGTTGTTAATAATTATGGTTTATTGTAGCTTGCTTTTGGCGATTATAGTGGTGTTGATTGTCGACTTATGTGGGAGGGCATACAGAAACGTATACGTCGTTTTCGTATATTGCGCGAAATACTCGAAGACGCAAAAGAATGGATCTTAAAGCCATGGACCAATTTTTACCGTGGCAGCAAAACTGTAAGTGACTACCACATTCATTTGAATGTTGTTTAGTTATTTTCTGATGGTAATTTATAGAATAGGCACCCTGATATGCCGCGACGACCACTATCTACATATATGCTATTCTATTTAAAGAAAAAAGATAAAGTGTTATTGGAAAATCCTGGATTAGAAATGGTAAAACGCTGTTATTTTGTTTAGCTATAGTAAGTAACTTCATTAAATTATATTTCATTTTCAGACTGATCTATCTAAGATAATCGCCGAAATGTATAAAGAATTAGCTCCTGAATCCAAAATGAAGTACAACGAACAGGCAGTTATTCAACGGAAACAATACGAAGATAAAATGGCGGAATTTTAGTAAGTATAGAAATATATGTTTAATGTCTATCTTTGACGTTTTATGTTTTAAATTGTAGTCGTATACATCCTGAGTTACAACCGCTTACTGTGAAATCTAACCTGCTTGCCAGCAATGATCACGTGCCGCAAAAACCGCGAACGCCATTCAAGTTATTTTGCGAAGATAAATTGAAACGTCTTGAAAGTGATGCTGAGAAAGCTGCCTTTCTAGAAAACTCAAAAGAACAGTGGCGTACAATGGACGACAAGAAAAAGGTGTTTTGGATCAATTGGACATCAGACAAAGAGGTCAAATATCAAGTAAGGAATAACAAATTATATAATATATATATATATATATATATATATATATATATATATATATATATATACATATATATATATATACATATATGAATGAATGTTAATATTTCGGATGCTTTGTAAGTTTGTGTTGCACTGAGTTTAGTGTAAAAATCATTTCGCAGGAAGAAATGAAAAAATACATGGCTGAAAACCCGAATCATGTACCGGTTCCAGGGAAAAACATACTAACAAAAGAAGAGCGAACTATTAGGGAACGTATGGCGGGCAAACCAGAGAAACCACCGAATTCCGCGTACAGTTTATTCTCGAGACTTATGCTGACGAGCGAAGACGTAAAAGCCGTCAATCCCAAAGAACGAATGCTATGCATCGCTCGGCGATGGAAAAACTGCGATGAATTACAGAAAAAAGAGTATAACGATCGAGTTAAGCATGTAAGTTATTTTCATCATCATATTTCAACATGTATATGAGTGAATTGTGTATGCAATGTATAGATGTTGGACCAATACAAATTACAATACGCCGAGTATCTAGAATCGTTATCGGAAGATAAACGCAAAGAAGAGTTGCTCAAAAGTCAACCGAAGAAGAAGGCAGTACGGGTGCCGAAAGCAAAAGCCGTCGCTACAGCAGTCGCAACAACTGTTGCCGCTACCACTGAACTCGGTGCTGCAATTGCCGGGCCCGTCAAACGCCCGCGCGTACCACGTAAAACCACCAAGCCACGAAAAATTACCAGTAAAGCAGACGCCAATCCAAAGACAGTTACCAAAAAAGATGACAGTTTGTATGATGGTGAACCTGAACCACCACCAGCGTAAGTGCTAAAGCAACCGATCCAATTGTCTATCTATTGCATTACTTAATTGTTTTCAGCACACCATATTTACTATTTGTTAAATCGTACCAATCCAGTTATCCAGATCGAACGGACGCTCACGAAGTGTGGGATAAAATGGGCGAGGATCAACGGGATTTTCACCGCAATGTACTCTGGGATCTGAAACGAGTCTATATAGAGAGTTATGAAAACTTTTTGAAAGGTTTGACACAAGAAGAGCTGAAACAATATTCCGAGTGGAAGAAAACTGTTAAACTAGCTAATCATGATGCTGATGGTTCATCTGATGACAATGACAGTGATTCTGATGTAAGTCAATCATTTTAAATTAAATTACTAAAGTGTACCACTTGTGCTATTGTGGTAAATTTATTTCTAGTGCTCCACCAACTCCGATACTGACAGTGAAGAGCCGGTCGTGCGTGTAAAACACGAAATTCCTGACGAATCGAGCTCGTCAGAATAAGTTTTCAGATTTAAATCGAAAAGTAATCGATCACTATTCACCAGTAGTGAACAGTGTCGATTATACTGCCATATGTTTAAAGAATAAAATCAAAAAAAATAATAATAATGTGTATCCCTATTGTTTTCATCATGGGTTTCTTTAAAGTAAATATGATTTATTTTTTGTCTATGTTTATATAATTTTAATTTGTTTTTTAGATGAAATTTCATTTAGTTTTCGTTTTTTACTAGAGTAAGCGTAGTCAAGCAGTGTATAAATAAATGTACTTTTAAAATAAGTATAATTCCATTTAATATTACAGCCAGTGTTTAAACATCATTGAATATGCTTGTTATTGTTAAGCATGTCTTTTTATTTCATAAATTCAATTTTAAATATATTTTCAATGATTCTAAACACTGGATACATTACTTATGTTGTTAATGCATGTCAATCATATGTGTTTAATAACTTGTTCAAATTACTTCTATTCTTATTACACCTGACATATTTTATTTTCAACGATGTTTCTTTGTTCATAAATAAATATCAATAAAGCTATATTTTGTTTGAAATATTTCTTAGTGAACATGAATGATTATATTATAAATGTATTATTTCGAGTCGACCAGTGGTTTAAAAGTATTTGTTTTTAAGATAAAATTGTTCTTATTTACTTTATGATAATTAAACTATTAGTAGTAAACAATATGAGTTACGTCATTCATTAAATAATATATATTACTGTTGGTTACGTATGTATTAAATCATCGCTTTAATTAAGTTGTTTGTAATCTTAAAAAAATAATAATAGTAGGAATTTGGAATATATTTTAACGTAATCTACGTATACAACTTTATTAATTTAAAATTAAGACGCAATGTGTAATTTTACATAAATAATATCATCAATCATCACAAGACTTGTATAAACATATATAATACTCTACGTTTAAAAACAGATGAAATAAATGATTAAATAAAATTGTTTAAACATAATTTTATCCGGATACAATTCCTATAGCCATGCCAGCCACAAACGATACTACAAATATATGAATTTCTTTCACGACAAAATTGTCATTGCCACTGATCGAACCATACCAGGACTTAGCTTTATGCTGGCGATTTTTTAACAAATCTTCAGCCTTATCTATTTTCCGATCGACAAACCTCTCCACCTGCTAAAACAAAACAAACAGTGTCTTTTTCCAATCAAAATTTTAATTGTTTTAACACAAATATACAAGATAAACAAATTAGAAAAAAAATTAAAAAATAATAATAATACAAAATTCAAAGTACACATTCACATAAAGAGGCCTACTCACAATCAGTGGATTATAATATAAGTTTGTGCTTTTTTGGAAGCTGTATTATTCGAAGAAACCGTCAGTGAATGTGTACGTCAAACGTCTGCTGAACAGTAATTATTGCAAGTTTGTCTCTACAGAATAATTTAAGAAAATAAATATCATTAAATCAAATACAAGCATGCTGGATGTATGAAATTATTTTGTTAGCTACAGGCTAGTCCAATGAGTAAGCCACCCACAAAACCAGTTGAAAGGTAAGTATTAGCAGAAGCAAATTTGGTAACCTGAAAGGAAAACCATCGTCAGTCGAGATAGATAAATAAACAGTGAAGAGTTCAGAAAATATATTACCTTGTCCATCCAGCCTGGTCCTTGTCCAGTTACAGATTCTTCTACCTTGTCTGAGATTTTATCCATTTTTTTGTTAATTTTATTCCAGTTAATCTTAATAAAGCCATTGTGATTTGCGATTTGGAGCAGAATTATCCCTCCGCCAACAGCGACAGCAGTGACTTTCCCGACTTTCATTCCAATAAAGCCGGTGCACCTATTTTTCAAATTTAAATTCGTTACGTCAGTTTTCATTAAAAAAAAATCTCAAAAACATTTACCATCCTGATACGGTTCCCATTATTAATTGTTTTGTAGCTGAAGTTTTGCCGACATCTCCTAGCACTTTTTCGATGAAAGATTTCGTATCCTTTTCTATTCCGTCCATTTTCACAAAAGGGAAACGCGTCGAAAATTTAAATTGCGTCGTGACGGTCACACTATTCGTATTAATCACGGACAAAAGCAGGTATATTAAAAAAAATGATCATATGCAACAAAAATCTGACGGACAGCTGATCTTAGTTATTCTTCTTATTATACAACGGAGAACAGAGTTTGGCTGTAAATGTCATTTGGATGAACGTTTACAACCTGGACGAGATCTGTACGCAACGTTGTTGTTGGTGACTGTGTTAAAAGCTTCTGTAAGGACACTTATAGATTTTTAAGGTCTTGAAAAATAGAATTTAGAAACAACATTCTATAAAGGTGAAGTCTGCGGCGCTCTGTCAAAGTATTCTAAACTTGTTCCACATTTCGTATAAGAACAAGGTTGGAATATTGATCAAATGTTTTGTGTAATGTTTTTGAATGGAATTTCTTTATTTTAGGTGACCTAATAGATAAGATGTGGTTTGAGATTCTACCCAGTGCGGGCATTATATTTGCTGCATTTTCAATCCCAGGCATTGGAATGTATTATTTACATAAGACATTTTTAGGAAATGTAAGTTATTACGTAACGAGTTTAAAGAGCTTTTATGTAATTAGTAATTACTATTTTCACAGCCATTCAAACGGGATATGCGGTGGGCGTACGATAGAGCGACCTATTTGCGGGACAGAAGACTCACTGACAATCCGTACAAAGGCAATGTAAGTAAAAAATTGTCATTGGCCCTACACGGTCTGTTTGTTGCCAATAAATGTAGAGCAACTTGTAAGTTACGTGACTATTCATCTAGATAACTTGGAGTACTGACGTCACTTGCAATACTCTATTGGCGCCGCGTTTATATTCACTTTTTATGCCGTCAACCAATTTTTATTTTTATTACAGGGACTGGAAGTAATACCAGACTAATAAATATATATTATATTGTAGTAGGAATATATGTAATCAAATCATGAATCACATTTGTCTTTTTGCAACTTATGTAAAACGTATTGTATATACATGAATTTAAATAAACTTTAAAATGTATATTAAAGATTTACTCAGTTCAAATCTAAATTGGCTTTACAATAAAATATATTCATTTTTTATTTAGTATTTTTGTGATACTAATAATATAAAAAACAATTACTAAAAAGAGCTATATGTTTCCCTTTAGAAATATTGTTTTGATTATACTGCAGATAGAAGTTGCCCCGTAAATATTTAGTCACATGTAATGTCTCTATTACTTTGCGGGGACGTAACATAGCCTTTTAAAGTCCCTTATATTTTGCCTATATGTTACATGCGACTAAATGTGGACTGGGTAACTTCTACCTGTAGTAAAATCAAGTTTATTAAAACAATCTCTAAACAGACTACTATCAAAAGTAAGTTTAGTTACATATATACAGAAGGACTAAAATAATTAATAAAAAAAGATTACAATTTAGTTTAATTCAGTTCTTAAATTTTTTTTTGCTTCATTAAAATTTAATATATAGAACGCGCCAAAAATTTAATTGCGGACTGGGCTCTATAAAAATCTAAAGTGTTCTAGATTAAATTACCGACCGAACAGAGTAACTCTAAGATTGCACCATAGTTGCGCATCCGTAAATTACCGGCATTTTCTGTTAGATTGTTTGAGCGTTATACATCGTTGCTCTTTGTGCATCACAAAATTGGTAAGAAACAATTAAAATTTACATTTTATATGTTATATTACACATTATATAGCCGAGTTATTATTAACTAAAGATAAATAATATATTTTGACTAAAGACAAATAATATATTTTGACAAAATCTTTAATCATATCATTATAACCCTAGAACCGGGAAAATATTTATGCGCGATTTATTTTTTTATTTCTAATAAACCGAATCTCAATTAGTAAACATTTGAATCATTTATTAAATGTATGGGAAATACACGTGTTTTTATCGATCTCATATTAGAAAATAACGGTTTGAATTTTTCAACAAATAGGTTAGGTTACTTCCGCTTATATCCGCCGCAACCGCTATCCGGTAGCGCCTCTGTTCTCCTCTTCCCTGCCATTTTGGATTCCGGTACAAGTGGCAGTGTTTGTATTAAAACTGTTGAAAATACTTGATTTAACGATTAATATTTAGTATAAATATTATATTATCGATATAATTAAGTGTTTTCTATCTACATGAAATGAATTGTAAGTAAATAACTACTTAATTTAGATATTTTACTTATGGCAGCACGTGTTGACTTTTCATGATTACAAAATTGTTTATTTAGACTTGATACGTTTCGAAATTGATCGTTTTTTTGGTCTTACATCTTATTTTGTAAAAGTATAGTTTCGAAATTGTTTTAATCAATTGTATTGTAAAGTGTTTTAGTTAATTGTATTGTATGATTAAGATTGTCGACACAGTTGCGGTAGGTTTTTATGTTAAAAGTAAAATAAGACTCTTTTCTCCACAACGTTCCAATTTATAGGACAGACGTCTTATTTTATGTTTTATCTACAATTGTATTATTGTAAGCACCATAGAATAATACGCGTTGTTTCATAAATACGGTAGATTTCAAACATTTCGATTAAATATTATTAGTTATTATTATTTGAAAAATTGAAAACTTTTATTTGTGTAAGTGCTCAGGAATTTTATTGAGCACGGTCCTGAATTGCTAATTCAATATGTTGAGAATATATTTTTTGGAAGCATATAGGTATAGGTATAACAGATGAAGATTAGATAATAATATTTATATATCAGCAGTTTAACTTGATTAGTAAATAATTGCAACATTTTATTTACAATGTATTAATCTTAATTGCTGCTCTCGTTGGTATCAATGTGGAGTTGTAACGTCCGTGCGTTTGCGCGGTTTTTTCTTTGGCGCAGTCGCAATTTGCTCGCGAATTGGTGTTTGTCTGAATTGATATGGTAACGAATTAATGTCAATATTTATCGTGAAATTCTTATAAAAAACGCTAGATGTAATTAATGAATTTAAAGCGAAAGTGATGGTAGTGTGCTAGTTTGTGCTCGTGACTGATTAACAAACTGGTGAACTAATATTTGTACCGAATAATATCAAACTTCTTACTTAAAATGGCGGAAGGTTACTCAAATAAAACCAACTCTAGGTACAAAGTTAATTTTCCGCTTGTTCTAATTGTCAGATTTTCTAGCTAATAGATTTCTCGATGACTTAGATATGTTCGTTAGAATGTCCATGATTTAAAATTGAACAATGATCGTTTTCAGCACAACCACTGAACGTCAAATGAACCACCAGAGATTCGGCAATCACTCAAACCAACCGTCGAATTCATCATACATGATGAGACGAGGGTCGAGAAATCGCACGAACTCGAACGGCGATAACAACCGCCAACAGCGGCAGGTGTGCCGGTTTTTCCGACGGGGCGCCTGTCAGTATGGCGAACGGTGCCGTTTCGCACATACCGAAAGTTTGTCGATGAATAACCAGAATGAAACGGCAAGTACATCATCCACCACATCATCGGCATCGCCTAATAAACGGGACTCGTCTTCTACATCTTCATCTCCTAATTCTATATACGATAAATGGCTTGACGCGCCGGAATTTGTTCCTTCCGCCAGCAAGGCGAAGATTAAGTCATACGCCGAGGTTGTCAATCCACCCGCCTCAGAAGACGACACCGAAAAACCAGAAACGAAGTTGTGTCCGTACGCTGAAATGCATGGCGTGTGCAGTTACCCAGAAGGTGAATGTTTGTACCTTCACGGCGATATATGCGATTTATGTGGCAACGCCGCTCTACATCCTCACGATACTGACAAACGAAAAGAACACACCCAGGTAATTCAGTTTTTATCATACCGAATTTTATCTGTGTAATACATATGTAGAAACTAATCAAGTGATGTGAATTCGTTTCGGAAATAATCGTAATTTTATTCATTTACAGAGCTGCATTAAACAGCACGAACGCAACATGGAACTATCGTTCGCAGTTGCCCGTTCGAAAGACAAGTCGTGTGGTGTCTGCTTCGAGGTAAATATATATATTTTATACATTTATTCAGAAGACGAAGTACCATTCTCGTTTTACATTGCTTGGGGAAACACATTTGGATCCCTGATTCTTCTTGTATGCATGTATTCCTTTAAATGTTCAGACACTTCGATATACACACTCATAACAATAGAATTAACACTTGATTCAATTATTTAAACATTAAACAGAACTTTGCATTAATTATCATAATTTGTTTATTTAATTTTGGTGTTTAAATCAAAAGTGCGTTTGAAACATCAAGAGTTATTAATTTAGGTCGTCATGGAAAAAGCATCTCGCGAACAACGGTTCGGCATCTTACCCAACTGTAATCATGTGTTTTGCCTGAGCTGCATCCGGAAATGGCGACAAGCTAAACAATTTGATAATAAGATTATCCGGTAAGTTAATCATATGTGTTTTCTAAACTTTTTTTATATGATTTTGTAACTTGTCGATAAATATTTGAACTTTTTACAAAATTACGTTTATGAAACGCCTTCGTTGATAGTTCACAAATTTTAATATATATTCAAATTCCTTTTACACATTTTATTCATAGATTTTGACCATTATGTAGTCGTCATCATCAGTATACATGATGATGACTACATGGTTGTCAAAATGTACATACATATATCTATGTAGTTTGAATATGTTAAATGTGGAGCACATTTATATGAAGTTTTTAAAAGGTTTGTGTTCTGTAGAGCTTGTCCTGAATGCCGCGTAACATCGGACTTTGTTTGCCCCTCCATGTTTTGGGTCGACACCAAAGAGGAGAAAGAGAAATTAATTAAAGATTATAAAGTAGCGCTATCCCAGAAGCATTGTAAATACTTTAAACAAGGGCGTGGCAAATGCCCATTCGGGAACAAGTGCTTTTACTTACATGCCCTGCCAGACGGCACAAAAACCGATGTTGGACCGCCGCCTCGGCAACCGCGTAGACAAAACCATGACGGGAGACATCGATATGCTCCAAGTAAGTATCCTGCACCCAAGAATACATGAATTGTTGCTTAACAACGATATATATTTATTTTATTAATTGCATGGTGTCGGGTTTTTATCTTTCTTTGGTTGTGCTAGTATTTGGTATGTTTGATAATATTAAATTAGCATCTAAGGCTGGCTCACACATGTTCGCCAATTCACCATCAATTTAGAATTAAAACTATTTTATAACTTGTGTCAATTAGATTATCTTTTAAAATAATACGAAAAGGGTACTCTATATATTTTAATTTCATTAAACGGTTCATAAATTTAAAGAATTTCCTGTGATAAGTATTGCGGCAAATTTATATTACTTAGTTTTCAAAATGATACCAAACATTATACTGGTTCTTATTTTGTTTTGATACTTAAATTAGAAAAAAAACCTCAAAAATATTGTCGCGTCTAAAAATAAGTGATTTGTAACTTGTATCATCGAAGTTCTCTTTTAAAATTACGTGCAAAACTGTTGTTGAATTCATATACCAATTGTGTTTGGATTGTCACGTTTAAAACAGTTTTTCTGTGAATAGTAATGTTCGCGGCAAATTATTTTTAAAAATTAATTTGTTGAGTTAAAAAGATTTCTGTGATAACATTTTTCCCCAGTCAAATAATTGATTTGTAATACGTCTCAACCAGTTAGTCTTTTCAAAATTATTCAAAAAGAGAAAAACATTTAGGTTCCATTTTGAGATATTGTACTTAAATATTTTCTGTGATACATATTTCGAATATAAATAATTGATTTGTAGGTCGATTCTCTTTTAAAATGATACAAACAAAGATACTGGTTCCGATATTTGAAAAGTTTTATTTAAATAGAATTAAAGGTTAATCGTATTTCTGTGATAAATTTTTAATAAATATTGCTTGGTCAATATTTTGTATTAGAATAATTTCAGTATTCTGCTTCAAGTTGTAATCGTAGACGTGTTCTTTCCACCGCCGATCATGGAAATTAATTTAATTCTGATTACTTAAAAATATTGATTCAGAGGAATGTAGGGATGCTGGAAACCGATCGTACATTGCGAAGTGGGAGTGTCGAAAGAAATATAAGAAACAACGTAAATTCAAGGTCGTTCAGATCCATGATCAGTGGGCGGAAAGAACATGCTTATTGCCTATGTTTGGTCAATATTTTAACTTGAAATAATAAATTGATTTACATCGAGATTAAATAATTAAAAAAAAATATATATACATTCTTTAGGAATCTTTGTTATAGTTTTTGTAGATTTTGTGCAAAAAATAATAAATGTTTTTTCTTCAAAATTTGCTTAATCTTTTTTTCAATTAAATATTGAGTTACAAATGAGTTTATATTCGATGATACAAAGTACATGGATCACGTTGAACCGTACTGCCCTATTCACTCTAAAGGGGAGCATTTGCATACTTATGATTATTAATTTAAATAAATTTGGATCTATGACAACTAGAACTTAATATCTGAATAAAACGACCGTCTTCAGTAATTATTAAGGACATATTGACTAGCTTTGATGGACGTTACACGCCAATTGTAACAGTTGGATTGGAACAGTGTTAAACAGTCCATTTTAAGTTTTAGGCGTATGTGTGAATACAAAGTAATTACTTCGGTCAAGAAAAAGGTATACGAAAAGTAAAATTCATTCAAAATGTATACGATTTTTCAACAAATGTCAATCTCCCTGCATTTCAAGTAGATTATATATTCTTTTAAGGTTAACAATTTAGATGTATGATCGACCAGATTAGTGAGACTAATATATTTATAATAACATACTATAAAATTGTCATATACCCTTTAGAGCAGGGCAGTTTTGTTACTTACTTAACCAGAGAGGTGTTAAAAATAATGGTTAAGTTGGGCGTATTATTATTATTTAATTGATAATCTAAGTTTTGAAATAACGTGGTCCAACTAGGTTCCCAATCGAGATTAAACTTGTGTTTTGAGGGTTGCTTATCTTTTGTTTATATTTTCTTTTGTTCGTGAAGCCGGGTTACAGCACGGAAGCCGGTCGAGATGCTATGATCTGGTCAGTATTACGGCGTTTCGAACAATATCAGAGACCACCGTCACAAATACAGTTTAGGTACGGCGATGATTACGCTCGGATTCAACGAAGGCTGCTACCTCATGATCAACTCCTGATTGATGATTTAAATGACAATACTTTTGAAAACTATTCGACGAATAGTGATATTGATTTCGATAACGGGTTCGTGTTCAGCTTCGTGAGGAACAGTAATGTTCTGTCAGTAATCCAGGAACGCCGCACGACTTATGAATTAAATCCGAATGGTACGCCTGTACGACGAAGGTTTTCCGAAAATTTTTATTCTGAATCCGATATCGTTACCGAAGATCCTAGCGACTCAGACTCTGAAGATGGATATGATGACAACTATGACTCCGATGGTATGGGCGAACCCATATCCCGTTTATTGGACCCGATCGACGATCAATTTGTGTTCGAACCGGTTGAACGAAGCGTTATGAGAGCCCGATATTATGAAGAAAACGACACTGGGCCGGATGCTACTACGCGCGATTCTCGGTCTGATCAGCTCGAAACAGATACTGACATATTTAATAGATCGTCATCAAAAAAATGTACAAATTTTTGTGATGCTGACCCTTTCTGGAATCAACACTCTTTAGATCGATTACAGTTTATGATAAAACACTTTTTTGATGCAAACTTTCAAGCATCCCAGGCACCCACGGTGTTAAATAAAACAATTGAAATTGATTTCGCGGCGATTCATTTGCAGTCGAATGACAATTTCTCTGATAATGCAAGTACTTTATCTACTGATAGATGTTCGTTTGAAAAATATCAAACTGCAAGAACCTATGACGCAAACAGCTCGGCATCTAGTTGGCAGAGTGAGAATTGGCAGATCGAGAATTGGCAAAGGGAGAATTGGGAAACCGAGAATTGTGAGAGACAGCATACGCAGAGCGAGAACTGGCAAAGGGAGAATTGGGTGTCCGAGAATTGGGACAGGCAGCATACGCAGAGCGAGAATTGGCAAAGGGAGAATTGGGAGACCGAGAATTGGCAAAGCGACAATAGACAGAACGAAAATTGGCAGTGCGAGAATTGGCAGGGCGATAATTGGATTAGTGAGGATTTGCAGAGCGAGAATGGACAGAGGGAGAATTGGCAGTGCGAGAATTGGCAGAGCGAGAATTGGCAAAGTGAAATAAATAGATCCAATAGCTATCCAGTATCGGGTGGACAATTTTACGATAACACAAACTCATCTCCAAGATCTGTAGTAGAGTACAATATAAGAGAAATAAGGGATGCTAACATAAGAACCTCATCGGCAAATCGTCAAGCAGCAAATGTCATGTCCATTGAATCCGACTCCGATAACGACAATAATGTATACGCTTCTATTGATGAAGACTTTTGTTTAAATAGAAAACAGAATTGTCTTTCGGAAATGTCTGCTGAAAATGATTTGGAATCAGATGAGCCATTTAAACTATGTTACAATACAAATAAGTCGAAAGTGCAAGTTTTGTCATCTAAATCAGAGGAATCCCCGTATATAGTAACTTTTCCTGATGACATAGTAACAGATTCTGACGACGATTTTTGTCTTGCGCAATTATTTAATCAAGAAGAATCAACGGATGGTCCAACTATTGAGGAAATCAGTGACGGTAATGACGATGCAATGGACGAGGTTGACGATTTTTTTAAAGATGAAGAAGATATCCATGCAGGTCCTATTGTAGCAAGTCCTGATGAAGGTTTCAACTTTTCACCAATTCCCTACTCAAATCACTTCCGCGTTCGTTATGTTGTACGAATCATTTCACCACAGAAAGCTGGCCAACATTAATTTTTTTTCTGCAATATTTGTGTTTATTTAACTGCCGGAATGTTCTCGTTAAAAATTTATTTTAATGCTACGGAATGTTTTTAGATCAAGTAATGTTTTGTCTATTTAGACTTTTGATGTAGAACTAAACCAAATAATGGCTTAGAAAAACGACTGCTTAATTATTCGTCCTACGAGGTATTAGAGTAGTAGTAAAGTAGATTTTGAATAATTAATATCGTTTTTTTAATTATAGTTTTTTTCGTAGAATCACATTTATAGTTTTTGTTTTTGCAAACCGTTGTGGACTCCAATGTCATAAATGACACTTATGTTTAATTACCTTTTAAAAATATTGGGTCCGAGATGATTATGCAACGTTTTCGTTTCAATATTATTACTCTTAGATGTTTATTGTTATCAGTTTTCCGAATCAGTATTATTTCTGATAATAATATAGGCAGTGCACTTATTATTTTTATATATATATATATATATATATATATATATATATATATATATATATTTATATATATATATATACACACACACACACATACACACACACACACACTCTCTCTCACACACACACACACACACTCCGTTTTCCTAGTGGACGATTTCGCGGTGAACGCAAACAAACTCTGATAAGTTTATTACTCACAGTATTCCAAATGCAGAAGCAAATCGCATGATACGTAAGAAACTGTTTTGAGAAATATATCCTCTAAAAACATCAAGGCCATGTAAGAAGTGCGAACCCACCCTAGGAAAACAGATTGTTTATGTACTTATATGTGATTTATGCCATTCGAATTGGTAACATTAATATCATTAGATATAATCATTTATTTATCTTTCCGAATCAGTATTATTTCAAATAATAATGTAGGTAGTGCACTTATTATTTATATATAGACACACTCCGTTTTCCAAGTGGACGATTTCGCGGTGAACGAAAACAAATTCGGATAAGTTTATTGCTCGCGGTATTCTAGACACATAAGAAAATCGCATGATACGTAAGAAAAGGTGTTGAGAAACATATCCTCTAATACCATCAAGGCTTTCAGCCATGTAAGTAGCTCGAAAAACTCACCGGAAAACAGAGTGTTTATGTACCTATATGTGTTCTTTACCATTCGAATAGGCAACATTAATTTCATTAGATATAATCATTTTCATATCTTTGTATTTTGTGTTACCTTAATTAAGTGAAACTCATTATTATATTTTTCTTTTTAGTGTATGCTCTGAACAATAATTAATTATATTCTTCAAGATGATAACATGTGTAAATGTCTTATCACTTTTCACATTCAAATCTAGGACGTGTTTATACAGAGTTATATAAAATATAATTAGTAAACCATGATACTAAATGCTGTTCCTGAATTAATTAAATGGAATATATTTTGTTTCTACTCTTATATTTTATAGAACTCTGCTGCAACTAGCTTGCATTTTAAATGATCCAAGTGCGGACATTGAAAATGTTAAGAATCAGAAAACAATTTCATTGATGTCTTATGAAAACTGTATTGATTTTTGTTTGTGCGAATGATCTAATGGTGTGGGTAAAATTTCGAAATAATAAAATTAAAAATAATAGGTGAAGGAATAACACGGTGCTCGCAATCTTCTGGTACTTTTGAATTGTTATGGAACTCTAGCGTGATAGCCATACACTGTAAAAAATCATATTTATGTGGCTTAACGGTTTTCAGTTATCATACAAGAGCATCGTTATTCTAATTTGGAATACATTTTTACAGTGTTCGTTTGCTATCTTGTGTTAGTTCTGTGACGTTCCATCGTCAGTTGAAAAAATCAAAATTACTTTCGGTCGAATTAGAATGAACAGTATTTTAGAATAACAAAATATTAAAATGTTTGTGATGATATATTTTATTTAAAAACTGCATGAACGTGAGTTATTTTGGAAGGCATGCTAAGATTTGATTGTTAATTATAAATTTTAGTTTATTTTAATTCGAATTTAATTTTGCAATATTTTTCTAAATGTGGATAGTTTATTGATAGAATGTATTTTTCAGCAAATAATTTTGTGGGATTTTCTCGATGACCGAGAAACCAATCGTTGGCTGTACTCAATCGCTGATGATTTAGAAGATCTGGTCGCCTTCTTTTCAGATTCCGAAGATTCTGATTGGTCCGAGTATGATTTCTATTTCGATTAATCGTCTGATGAGGAATCTATTTGTGGCATTGACTTACAGTTTTGCATTTTCATGTGCAGTATAATGTTTAATTATTTTCTACTCTATTAGAATGATAGTTTCGAATACATAATTACAAAAGAGTGATAAAAGCAATAAGATCGCTTTATAATAATTAGCTAACACACAATTCTTTTCATTTTTTCGTAAACAATAATATTACAATTGAATGCTTTTACATTATCAAGCGGGTGTTTGTTTCGTATTTAATTTTTGTTGGCCCATCGCCCCCCCCCCCCACTCTTTTAAAATACCCCAATACTCTAAATAGTAACATATGAGTTGCTTCTGTTTTTTTTTTAATTTGTTTTGTTTAAGGTAATTAATCTCATTGTACGTGAAATGTGTAAAACCGAAGCTCTTAACAATTAAATTTAAAATCTTTGCCTGTATTTGGCGTCCTGGTGTGTGACCTATTTTACTCTCGTGCCGGATGTTCTGAGCATCGGTAGCGAATTGTTTGGCGTAAGTAGAGAAAAAGACTCCGCATCCCTGTTTGATGAATGTGTATGGAGTGTTGAATTTGTGCGCACATTTAAAAAAATAATAAATGCTCACGGAAACCAAAAAAATACCACGTAAATACAGTGCAGTATCCCAAGAAAAATTTACTGTATTGTATACCATATACTACTAAACTAAACGCTTTGAATGTGATCCGTTGAATAAAAGAAATCTATAGTGATATAATTCATAAGATATTGTTGATACATATTAATCATTGCAAATTTATGATCAATTCACTCTGTATAATGAAAGTTGCGCATTCCAAAATGTAGTGAACGTGTCTTTTTGATGATAAAAAAGTGTATGTCGTTATATGATTAAGATGAAAAAATAACTAATATTACATACAACCGATTTTTTGGAATTTAAGATTTTAGAGTGTGTCGTGGAAAGAATAGTTACTAAAAAGAAACATTTCTTATATTAAATATTCATGTGATATTGTACTTTATTAATCAATTAGGCTTCAGCAGGTTACTCAAAAACAAAAAAAAATCAATAAAACCTACCTCCGTAGACAGCGTATTGCCATTTATCGTGGCAGCCTCGAATCCTTAAATTAATAAATAAGTAATAAGTGAAATAATAACATACCTGAAATAGATTATTACCTACCAAGTTCATTTTGCAATGATAATTTGTTTAGTTCGACATTGTTCACACGTTTGTGGAATGACCGAATGTGTCCATATTCACTGCGATTCTTTATTTAAAATACTGACTTAATAATTATTAGAATGAACCAATAATAATAATAAAAATAATAGTTGATCACTTGCTGTGGTCGTAAGTTGAAACATATTAAAAGAAAACATAAAATGAAACATGTATACAAGTTATATATTATTAGCTTAAGCTATACATTTCCAAAATTATTCATTTTATTGATTTCTTATGATTCACCAAAACGATTTTTTTTTAAATTTATTACTGAAATGTCTGCGCATTGTAATCACAGTACGTGACCTATAGTCATTTGATGCCAGTAAAAAAAACTGATGACAATATTTCACTTGATTTTTGTACATGATATTTTGATTATTATAAAAAGAAAACAAAACTATTTCAATGTTCAACACTTGCCCTTCTTAGATTTTTGTCATTCATTTTAGGTTAATTTTTTATGTTTTCTATTGTCACCAAAAGTGTCTAAATGGGGTTAGATTGTATTGTACTTGTGCTACAGTTTTTAGCAAATGCTTATTGCATTCGGCCTTAGGCAGATGAAATATCAACAATTTGTGTTTTATTATTATTACTATTACAGTTATTATATAATTAGAATTGTTTTAAGGAGCTATGATAAAATAATTTTATTTTAACATAAATACTGTTCTTATTATTTCGTCTAGTTTTTAATCATCTGTGCATAATATGATTCCCCATATGGAAAATTTTTAAATTCAATTTTTACATTTTTGTTGGTTCCCTCTTCTATTTTTTTTTTTTTTTATTAATAATCGTATCAGTACACTATTTATTTTGAGATATTAGCTACGCTTTGTTCCCATTTTTATTAGTTTTGTTTTTGTTGTGCCAGTGGGTAAGGCACTTCTTAATTAGAAATTGTGTAAATATATTGTTGTATAGTTAATAAAATTGTGCCTCTTGGGTGTTGGACACTTAAAGGTACCCAATATTTGTTATTACTATACCAGTTCCCTTATAAACGTATCCTACTTATAATTGAAAATGATTACTTGATAAAAAATACTACTATTTTTATTATTGAATATATATATTTTAAAGTTTCCAGTTTATGTTGCATCTGAAATATGTAAATAAAAAATAAATAAAAACTCAAAATCTTTCATTTTCTACCTATAAAAGTTTAAATTTGACGCACCAAATATTTGAATCGTACCCAAGCCCAATCCAATCAATCAAATTGCGCATCAGTAGTTATATTAAAATATCCAATTGGGCTAAGTCGGTCCTGATATAGTATACACTAATCTGTTATACAAGGAAGTATTACTGGTTGACAACGTGCTAAAATGAGCACACTAATTCAATGAATAAGATGACTTAGCAATGTTGAGTTATACATATTGATATTTCATTTACATAAATGAAGACCATTCAATTTTCATTCCTGATGTATGCTTTTTTATTAAAAATTAAAATTACTTTGATATACAAAGAAAAAGCAGAAAAGCTATTATAAAATATTTTAAATCCATCAAACTGGGTTGAAAATGTTTTAGTACCTCAACGTTTCTATTTATTGTAATTACTTAGTACTCTGATTTTATATAAATATAAAGTTTATAAACATACATTTTTTGATTGATATATTTTATTACTGTTCTTGTTTAGTAATTAAATAACTTTTTAGATATATATAGTAAAATATTAAAAGCCATAAAACAGACTTTTAAAATTTTCGAATGAAACATAATTTCGTATTATTGTGAAATATAATTTAGACAATAACAACGAATTAAAATGCGTTGATAACTGTTTTAGTCACGTGAAAATGTATTAATCACTTTCCACCCAGCGGATTGGCCATTGCTTGTTTTTCTTGCGCTCCAGAATCCTCTAGAACCTTCTAAAGGTCATGTTTTGGTTCAACTTAGCTGAGTAATGGTTGAATACAGCGCCAAATCTAACTTACTCATATACCGCGTGACCATGATAAGCTAATATGGAGAGAGGTTTGTTGCATCATAGAATAATATATATATATATATATATATAAATAAATGGAACCTTCGCACCATATTCAGTTGTGTATTTGTGTTTGACGCGGTGTTTTAATATTACAAGTGCAACAAAAATATTTTTATCACAAATAGGTATGCTATTATATTATTATATTATATTTTAATTTTAATATTACTTAACAATTAATTCAATTTATAGAAATTAACAACATGCGCATTTGAAATTAATATTATTACATGTTTAGATTTTCTAAACTTTCTACTAATAATATATATATTGAACTTTTGAGTTAAAGAAACTGGTTTTTATATACATATATAATGTTTGTTTTTACAGTGAAAATGAATGAAGTAAATAGCGTTTCGTTGAAGGTTTACCTTTGGGAAGGTGATACGAATATAGAAGTTCGACGATTTGAAATTGATCAAGCAGTTATAACAAATTACGATTATGTACGCGAGCGCCTGCAGGTCGTCATTCCAAAATTAAGAGAAAAAGTTTACAAACTACTTTGGCAAGGTAAGCGCATAATGAACCAGTTGATGATTAATTGACAAAACTTTTATATCGTAAAAAACTCGCCGTGTGCCATTACGTACCTGAGTACCAGCAGTTCCTTCTACAAATTTTGATAAATAGTCGCGATAACTTTTACCGTAATATGCAATTAATGTTTCGCTCGCAATTATTAAGCGAATGCGGTCCTGCATATATACATTTATATCAGTCACGCATTTATATATTTTTATAGGATTTAACCACGGAAAATAAATCTCATTATAGAGGGATGTTTTTGTGATCATTTATAATTCGTTATTTTGCTTTAACATAAATTGTTTCTTTATGTTTAGTAGAGATCACTATTTTTATTATATTGTCTTTTTTAATATAAAAATGATTTATTTCTTAATAACTAAAATAGGAAATATAACATTTTATAAATATCAAAAATAAATTAATCTTCACTAATAAAAATATGAAGTACATCAATTTATTTAAATAAATAATATATTAATTATGGATAACATATTTAAGTCATTAATTGAGATGACTGGCTTCGGTTTCTCCTATAGTCATAAATATATTGATTATGTATATATTTACGATTTAGATTCTGATGGTGACGAAGTCACAATTTCATCCGATGAGGAATTAATGATAGCGTTGTCTGAATTAAAAACAAATATTTGTAAATTCATCGTTCGTCTGCCATCGGAAACCCCAGATTGCGAAACCGGCCGCCATTTCGGCTTTGCCATTCCGAATATTTTCGAAATACTTGGTACGGCATCAATGTACGAGAATTTTTGCCCGCTATTAGCCGAATTAAAAACTGATGTGAGCTGTGATTCTTGCTTTCAAATGATCACCGGTTTACGTTACAAATGCTTGGAATGCGAGCATTACAATCAATGTGCTGAATGCGAGTACAGAGACTTTCATCCAGACCATGTTATGCTGCGCATCGCTAAAGACCCAGCCGTTGCAGGACTGGTAAGTTTTATTTGTGTTCAACCGGATGTAACACTAGCTGCTAAATAGTTAAAATGCGTGCTAATGACCATCCGGTTGTACAATTATAAAACGATTGTATGATTTTTTCTCTTATTATCTATATTTTGTTACATAGTTACCAAAATGTATGAATATTCTGAAAAGTCACTTGATGCGTGGGGGTCGTTGTGCTGGTGCAAATATGGGATCCTTTTGTCGTGACAGAATGTTTCATCCATCGAAAGACGGTGATAAAGAGAAATGTGGAAGAGGATATCGCGGTAGAAAATTCCGCAGACATGGGTACTATTTATAATTGATTTTTAAAATACGACATAAATAATTATTCCTTTTTTTTAAATTAATTAGTAGACACCATTCTCCTGACAAACACCATTCTCCTGATAAACACCATTCTCCTGGTAGCCAACATTCTCCTGGTAGACACCATTCTCCAAGTAGAGCTCCACCAGCTCAAGAAGAACCAGTGGCTGAATGTCCTTTCGGAAATGGCAAAATTGGAAATTTAGGCAGCTTGGTTAATGCGTTCTTAGGTAATAATTTAATTACAGGTTTTTGTGTTATTAAATGTATTTTGTGCAAATCATGAAAACAAGTTTTGGAATTTGCGCCACAATTTGTCCTTAAATTACTTTATTAATACATTTTAGTAAAAATACAATCTAAATTTGCACCAATTAAAAAAAAAAATTATATCTGCATAATTATTTATTAACATATTTATAATAAATCGATAAATGTAACAACCTCCATTTATGAAATGCCATTCTGGAAAAATATGGATTCATATATATGAATCCATATATACAAGCTTAGTTTTTTAACAAATATAATTTTTATAAAGGTATGCAAGGAAATTTATCCCAAAAGCCAAAAGAATCACCAAAACAAACATCAAAAGCATCGAAATCCGACGAGCCCACAGAAATATTTGTTGATGGGCCACCAGTCTCTGCAACTGAAGATCTGAAAATGCAAGATGAACCATCTGTGTCGTCACCATCAACAAGTCATGCAGAAAGAGGTAAATATTCAACTTTTTCTGTAGTTTTCATTTCATTTTCCTTTATGTCATACCATAGATTTGTTTTTTTAGATTCGAATCTAAACGCTGCACTAGCAATGTTAGCGGAAATGGGATTCACAGATGAAAATAAATGGTTAACACGTCTGTTGGAGCATTTTCATGGGGACATTGCAAAAACATTGGATCATTTAACTTTGGGAAAATAATTTTGTTTTATTGTGATTTTTATATTTTTTATGCATGATTTTACTATTCAATAGGAATGTGGTTGTTGTATTGATTAAACTGGTGTAAGAATTTATTATGTTTCGTATTTGTATTGGACACTATTAAATAAAATATGACTTGCACTTATATTTGTTGTCTCTTTATTATTATTGTGTATGTGTTTGTATTTTAAATTAAATCGTATTGTTTTTATGCTGAAATTATATATATATATATATATATATATATATATATATATATATATATATATATATATATATATGCATACAGATTAAAGAAACATTGACGTACATATTTGAAAAATGAATTATTAAATTATATATTTAGTTTGAAATTAGTTGTGCATTAATGTTGTTTTCAGTTTGAGGCGTAAAGGAAAAGTAGAATTTGTTTCATGTTGCATGTTTATATGTTTCTCTGAAAATACTGGCAGTGTATGCTTATTGTAACAGGTGGCGTGAGAGGTATACTAAAATTTCGTGGGTGGAAAATGTTTGGCAACCGGTACTTTACGAATGTATTCAGTTGTGACGGTTTGAACAAGAGGGACCGCGTATTTCTGAAAACGTAACTTGTCAACGTTACAGTGTCATTTTTATTTGTTTATTGTCCTAAAAACAGTGTACTTATGGATGTGTATTTGCTGCCACTTCCTGAAGAAAAACAGCGTAAGTAAAACCAGACAATTTTCATTCATAATTTTGAGAATTCAAATATTTATATCATAGCTAATATTAGGATATGCAGAGAATGTACTGTTTGTTGAACATAATTATAAATAAAACGAGTACATTCGAACTAAAATGACACAAATTATTATATGCTTTGTTTATGTTCGAATCGACAACACAGTGACATACCCTTCTAGATTAAAGTGAGTCTTCGGAGGTCTCACTAACAGTTGCCAACGAAATACACTACGAAGGGTAAATGCTAAATGCCAACGAGACCTCATAAGACTCACTTTTACCAATTTCTATAACATTCAACAATTTGTCCTTATTTCTAAAATGTCAAAATGTCAAATCTATTTTTATTTAGCTCTGAACGTCAGTCAAATTATAGGAATAGTAAAAGCAATATCAAAATTTGCTTATAAACCAAAAGAAGAACAATTGAAACAAATTGAATACATTACAAGATTGGACAAACTTGTCACGCCAGGTACAGTATTCCGAAACGAAATACTGTTTGCTGTTTAGCATCAAACTGTTTTATGTCGATCAATTTAATTACCACAATATTTCGGCTCGTTCAATTCTACATTTAAAAGCCTTATTTTTAGCTTGTTTTAGAATAGATTTAACTTAAAATTTTTAGTGAGTATCATAAAATTTCAAATTTAAAAACGCACCATTTATAATTCTGCAAATACTTCTTTAGGTTTCCTGAACAAAATAAATAATAATTGCACATTTGTTTAAACAAACGTAAAGATATACTAGACTCAAATTCATAATTATTATTATTCGAAAATTTAAATAGGCATAGAAAACTTTCTATTTTGTGTTGTATAATATTTCATTATATTTTAATTAAAAAAATATTATGTGTATATACATTTATTTTAACAAGACAAAAATCATTGCGACTAATGATTGAAAACAATTACTTATTTATGTATGTATATATATATAATTTTATTATAAAATTATATAATCGCATCGTTTTACTGTCTATATGAATATTTACTAAAAGCAAATTCTACACATACTTTTTTCTTAAAATATAATCTCATCTTGAAAGTTGATAAATGTAATTAAGAACAATTAAAAAGTGATTTAAAAATAATTTACGCTTTATATGCGTCAGTTGTAGTATTTAGTATTATGGTGCGATTCTGAAGAAGTTTATAGACCTGTAACGAGAATCTGTAATATGTTGTAAAGTAAACATTATTCTTGTTTTTATCAATAAACTATTATTAAATATGTTATTCATTCAAAATGTTACAGATTCTAGTAACGGAATTGTAGTTTTGTTCAGAATTGCACCATTAAAAATACTTTTTATCAAAATGTGATTTGATTTAAAAAAAAATTGATAATTTCAATTATGAGCAAATATAAAGTGAATTAACATATAATTTACGCTTTTTTAAGTGCGTCATGTTTATTTATATAAGAACCAAATACTAAACGTACACATATACATACATATGCATGTACATATATAATAGTTTCTGCAAACACTTTTCGATATATGAATGACGCGAGGTAATTGTGTTTTTTATATCTATGAGATGGCACTTCGATCCTTGGTTCGATCAGCTGTGCTTTGTCGGTCATGGTCGTTGATTTGACGTGTGCCAAGTTTACAACAGAAATAGTTTTAGTTTTGCCGCTAATATATTACTACAAAACTGACGTACTCAGACAAGATCAAAACAATTCCACCGCTTTTGGCTGCGTTTTAGAATGCATTGTATTTATTCTCGATAAGGTATTCGCATTAGCTCATACACAAATCAATTGATTACGAGATTATTTATACGTATATAGGCAATAAATTCAATATTTATTGGTGTTAATGTCATAAAATAAAATAAATAGACTAATTGGTGGAGGCGCTTCTTGAAATAAGATAATAGCAGTAGGAAATCTTTTGCCAAAATACTAAACGTAATTGAGTTAAATACAGTTTATTATTTCGACTAATATATCGCTTAGGTGAAATCAGTTCAGTGACACTGAATTGAGTGTTTTAAGATATACAAATCAATAAATAAGATATATAAAATGACATTAATAAAAATGTGACAGGATTCGATATCTTTACATGCGACTGATAAAAATAGCAACCCTATTGGTTGAGAAGTCGTTTATATTTTTTTAGTTGAAAAAAAGAGAGGACTTATAAAATAGACGAACACAGAAAAAAAATAAAAATAAAACGGAATAGTTTTATTGCATTGATACAGGGGATATAGTTATCAATATATCTTATATGTAGTCTTCTATGTTTTAAATCGATTTAGTCATGTATTTGGTATCGTGCTGTCAACATGGACACATATCTTCTACATCAGGATATAGTGCGATTTTTACGTTTGCAAATTGTTGGCGGACGCGAGTTTCGCCTACATCTCCAGCAGGTTTTAGAAGAGGTACTTAGTAGTTCTTGTTAGCACTCTCATCTATAATTGTTATTTATTTGTTTTTTATTGACGTAGTATTCACTTTTATTTATTAGTTTTCACGCAATTCATTCATTTATTTTTTTAACTTTCGACAACCAAAAATATATATATATATATATGATAATCACAAATAGGTTATTGCCTGTTGTTGTTGTTGTAATAATTGAAGTAAATTAACCAGTTTTGAAGTGATTTGTGGGGAAATTAAAAACTATTTTTTATATTTTATAAAAGTATTTTCTATTTTTTTTTTAGCTATTTAAGCGCGTTTATACACTTTTAAATTAGTTATGAATTTGAGTCTTTCTACATATCTATACTAAACGCGATTTCCACTTACGGTTTTTTTTTACTAACTCAGTGCCAACTGTCACCATAGGCCATTCGTTTATTTGGCACTTGTAGTGAGGAAGTGCACTGAAACTGTAAGTGAAAAATGCTTTCATCAAACATGTTTTCATTAAACAATAATTGCATTACATGAATACGTAAATAAATGTTAATTTAGTGTTAACAAAGCTTATATAAAATTAGCTTTGTATATTTTTAAATATCTGCACATTTATTGTCTTTCCAAAACATTATAAAACCTTTATATAAATATAATATATATATATATATATATATATATATATATATATATATATATATATATATATATATATAGTATATATATATATAAAGATAAACGAATTTAGTGAATGCAGTAAAACTGATAAAATAATTATATATTTATATATGAATGGTAAAAATATTTTCGACTCACCTAAAAATACAATTTGTATTTTACTTATGTTTAACACAGGAAGCAATATATTAAAAATTATGCCAGTTATTTTTTTTCATCGAAACATATTTCGAAACGTTCCATTATTATACGCGATATTTTCACAATTAAATTTCAATTTTCAACGAACTCCCCTCTGCGGTCTTTCTTAGATATTATGAGTACAGCCCTGATAATCGATGGCTATATAAATACGTTTTAATTCACTTAATATGTTCCTGAATACATTTGTAGCTAATGTGATTCGAAAAACGTACGAAATATTGTGGTACATTTTTAGATTCAATCTAAATACATATTGTGAAACATTAAATTACAGATGAAGATGGTGATTATGTTGTGGAAAAGATATTCAATAGAGATTATGGTTGTATTCAAACATTTTATAAATTTATGTCGGTAAGTGTATTAAAAATAAAAATTGAAATAATAAATATATTTGTCGAAGTTAAAAGTAGGTTTGTTTTCTGAAATCAACTAAAATATTTCTTTTCTTTATATAAATTTAGACTAATTATACACAGACCGAATTCCGAATGCATTTCCGTATAGTTAGATAATAATAAAATAGAAACTTCGACTACTAACGGATATTTTTGGCATGTATCTATTTTTTAAGTCAACTGTGCTCCAACTGTCTAAATATTTTGACACCACTTAACAGTTAGATGGGAATCACTCGCGAAATTAACCTTACGATTCAGTTTGTTTTTTATGTACGCTATTGAAGTTTAAAATACGAATTAATATTTCATTTTTATATCCAAACTTTAACGTTTATACATTTATATGCTATAACTTTCATATGAATTAAAACGAAATATATTTTTATTTGTTTATTTAGCAAAGTTTGTACAACTTATATAAATCATACATTTATTATTATAGAATTTAGACATGGCTTCACGCGAACTGTTATATTTTATTCTGATAATCAATATGTTAGTTTTTTTTTTATAACCACTCGATGGTGCGATGTGTCTTCTAACTGCGTTGTTATGACGTCATATATACATTTATGCACTACGAAAAAGTAAAAGTAATAGTGTGATTCTAAGCAAGTTTATAGATGTGTAAAATTTCGAAAAGAGTTTCATTGAATTGCAATTTTGTAAAATCTATAAAATATATTGAAAATATATATTAATTATGGAACTACAGGATTTTTTAAAATTTTTATAGTTACTACTTACGGAATTGTAGATTTACTTATGTATCTATAACTAGAAATATTTTAGTATTATTTATGAAAATAATTTTCTAATCAGATTATAAATTAATAATAGAAATTCGACGCTTACAGTGAATAGATAAAAATAATAAAATCGTTCATCTGCGCAGATGTGTTCGCGTAGTATAGTGTAGTGTAGTATTCGTGTTGGGAATGATTCTGGAACGTTTGATGGCAGATAGCAAGTGGTATAGGAGGGTTCAGTCACTTGTAAAGTCTGGGCAAACTATTTTTAGTTACACAGTGCACGCACAATTTGTACATATATTATTATCATTTAACAAACTCATCTGTTATGAAATTAGCTGCCGTATCTTACGTAATTTGACACAGTTATGCCCGTTTGCACACCTTACAAGTTAATATTTTAGTTTAACTAAACGAAGTTTAAGCTTAATCTACGTTTAAAAATGTAACATGTTGCACAGTTGAAATTATTGTACGGTTTACCTAAACTGTAGAATCAAAACTTTTTTCCATGGATTCCTAGGGACTTTCTAAGTTTTAAGTTTGATTTACAACTTCACTCCTAACTGTAGCTATCATTTGCTGTTATTTAAACTATTTTGAAGTTTCTGATTACACATAAATATTTAAATTAATAAAGAAATATATTTAAAGTGGAGAAGGAAGGTGATTACAAATATTCAAAAATTATAAAACATCGAAAATATTTTTTTATAACAACAATACTACAAGTAGAATTTCGTAAACAGATTACTGAAAAAAGGTTACGGACAATAAATCTTCCAAATCATTTTCATCATTAACTTAAACGACAAAATTATAATTATGCTACTTAAACTATATTTTACGATCATTAAACAAACCAATTCTGATAGATCAAATTCAAAATTCACAAACTTTAGGTTATATTATGATTAAACCGCAGAGATACTACCGCTTAGATTAAACCAATTTTTATAATATTTAATCTCAGCTTAACAGGCTGTGCAACAGATCGAAAACTGTTAATCCACGCATTAACCTTAAACTACAATGGCGCAAACGGGCATTAGACATTTTATTGTGTTTGAATCGTTTATAATTAAACTCATTGTATGAATATACCTTTGCCATTTTATTACCTGCTTGTCATTTTTTTATGATAAAATATCGTTTGGCACACCATGCTCTGAACTTGTCAAAGTGATAGCTATCGTTATTTATAGGTTTTTTTAATTTTTAAAAACATTTATTTACAACGAAACACACGGCACCGGAAAATCTTTTACGCGTGTTCATACTTTACGATTCATCAGTTTCAAAACCATACTTTGGAAATTCAATTACCACGAAACTATGAAAATAACTTTTGTTACGTATTTAAGGTAGAAAATGAGATAAAAATATGTTTCCTTTCTGCAACATTCAATTTATTTCAGTTTTGAAGTAATACATATATGCTTGCACACACTCTCTCTTTCTCTCCCCCTTCACCCACACTACCCTGTCACCCACGGCCAAAGGACAAATAAGTTCTTTTCAATTACAAAATGAATTCTAGTAAAAATCAATTTTAATTTATTTCATGTGCTTTTGTGATATGCGGAATAGGTCAATGATATGACAGCTTTTCAATTTGAAACTATCATTCATAATCAAATGCGAAACTCGAATTTCCTGATGAAACTATAATTAAACACCAGGATTGGTGATGCGCATGTGTTAATATATTTAGACACGAACAAATCAGGCGATAAATTGCATGCAGACTTTGAGAATAAGGTCATCATTAAAACACCTGTGTATCATTAGCGAAACGAACATCTAAAGTTAATTAGCAGTGACAATTTTTGTATTTAGCAAAAATTATATTACAACCTTCGCAAAAAGACACTTGATGCCAAAATTTAATGTTTTCACATTTAGCCCAACTGTTCCAAAATATTAAATGTGGCACATTTTTAATGCGAACGGCGTCATGTTAATTGACAGACATGTTTTTTTTTTTGGTTTTGCAAATTCGTTTTCACATATGTTCATTTGTGAATATGTGCAGATAAAACTTAACAGATAACATGATTAATTGGCAAAAAAGTTTGGCAGAATAGGAACAAACAAGTGTACTATTGTGTAATTTTATAAAAATAGATTTATGAAGAAATTGCAAATTTTTAGTGGTTAAAGATGCCAATTTTTTTTTCGCACATCACTTAGATTTTATTAATTTAATTCCCCAAAGTTACATTACTGTTTTGCAAACATAGATTTAAAAATAACTTGACAATCTGATTTTAGGTTTGTTGTTATCCCCACGTAGTGTTAAAATCGTTTACGTTGATACATAAATGTGTGTCACAAAAACGAAATTTCAAAGGTATTTTTGGTAGAAATAAATCCGCATTGTTCTAATTACAAAAATAATTCGTTTCAATGCAGGTACTTTGGCAAGACGTATTTCTACATCGTTTTTATGCGACGAGGGCCAAGTATTAATTAATGTTTTATTAAATATAGAAGAGCAACTTGAATATGCAGGGTGCGCACCGAAAATTATCAACTCTACTTTTTACTATTTATTATCAATTTTAGATATTGCCTGCAAACGAGGTTAATTAACAATTTAAATATTTTTTTTTAATGAAACAACCTGTTACAAATCTCTAAATTATATTTTCAGATAAAAAATTTTGTAGATTTTTTGACAGGTATCACGTATTAAAAAAACTTTTATATTTACTAGGCAAATATAATAAGTCATTCAAAGTGAGTGTTATTCTTATTGATATATTCAGATGCATCATTAAAACCAGTAAGAATTGCTTAGTAAAAATATATTATTTCATTTAAAATATAACACACATACAAATTTATTGTAGAGCACGCAAATGACTTTATGACAAATAAATCATTTTTCATAAATTTAGAAACAATATTTGCAATGCTTAAAAGTAAACGGTCACCGAAAATTAAAAATATGGTGATACTCATCAAACTATTAACGAAAAATGGTAATTTAATGTAATCTAAGTTGTTTTAATTGGTACATGCGTGTGATTTGTTGTAGAAGAAATCCATGAGTCAATATTCGAAACGAAAATCATTAATTATTTATTGTCAATATTAGTGAATGATGACAACTTAACAGTTTCGTATAGCACATGTAGATCTATTGTGTTATCGATAAATAAAATCATTAGAAAAGGTATCTCACTTGTGTGCTACACAAATACATATTTATTGCTTTGATTGTGCTTATATTTCAGACTTATTTCTCGAATACTTTAAAACAAACGCGAATATACGTTTGCTGTATAGATTCTGTGCTCATTTCACTGTCACCGAGGATAAACATCATATCGTTTTATTGCGAGCATGCTCAATCATACATGCTTGTCTACCAAAACGAGAACTCATGGCAGAGTATTTCAAATGCTATTCGTTTCCGTTGACAACCATCAATCGGAAAAGTGGTATGTTTAGAAAACCTTATCCAGTAGTTGCTTCTTTCTTTTAGAGTGAGAACATCGCCATAACCATCCCTTAGCTTACTACAACAGCATCCTGAATATGTTAAGGCGTGGCCAATTTTTGAATAAGGCGTGGCCAATTCTATAGGTGTGAGATAACCTAGAATTAACCACGCCTTCATTCCCTATTAAAGAGCTCATTTAAATTTATTTTTAATTTTTTTTATATATAAAAACCATACCATTACTATTAAGTATCAAACGCACGAATAAAACATCTGCAGTGTATTGTACTGAACTTTCGTATACGTAATCAGTATATTTTGTTTAGTTGGTAAATAAATTTAAATTTTAAGAAATTATTTTTATTCATTACGTATATATTAAAAAATCGTGAATTAAAAATATTTAACAAAATGTGTGGAGCCTGTTAGTTTGCACTGAAGGATCATTTACGATTCTCGTTTTATCATGTTCTGAGGTGGTATTATAAATGATCCTTAAGTGCGTAAGCTCTGTCACCACGTCAAGGTCGGCTCCACATCGACAGAGGCCCGACCCACCCGCCAACATTGGTACATCCATCCTTCCTTCCTTCCTTCTCGGGTTGGTCTTCCTTGCACATCAGAGTGTCATTCTCCTGCTACTTTTAATCTAGAATGCATTGTAGATGGCACAATATGGGGTAGCCGCCATATCATACTAACCCAGATTCCTAGCCATTTTACAACAGCGGTTATGCCTACTAAAGTTAAATAGGACTTCCATCGAAACTCATCCACTCCTGGCGGCATTGCCCCATTTGTGCGACACACCGTTTCGCCTCTCCAGAGAGAGACTGGAAACGCCTTACCGAATCGCTGGAGCACCGCTTTCCTGGTCCAGCTCCAGATTGCCTAATAACCGGTTCAGTATGGTTGCGATTGGAAAATAACTAGGGGAGCGTTTTAATATTTTGGATCTAGCCCGTACGCTGACCTGACCTACAAGATTCTAGATTAACTTTTCACTGTTGAAGGGCACTCTGAGCAAACTGCTGCGTTTCTAGAACATAAAAGATTAGTGCGTAACATATATTTCATTCATAATTACCGTCAATACCTATACATATATATTGTTGGTTCACTTTTTTATTAGCACTTTATTTAATACACTACACGATTATTTTATTCTTCACTTTGTTTATTATTCACTTTATTTTATACACTAATATATTTATTCTTCACTTGATTTATTAATCACTTTATTTAATACACGAATATATTTATCAAAATATATACACCAAGGTATATAAATAACATAATGCATAAAAATGCATGCAAGGTCGTATTTAAGCATGAACATATACCTATTAGCCATCTAAGTTTAAAATTTTTGGAGGACCAATTACCAGGGATGAATTGCCGGGAACAAATTGTTGGGGACAAATTGCCGGGGACGAATTGTGTAGGGACAAATTGTTATTGTGACGTATTGTCGAGAACGAATTGCCGGGAACAAATTGCCGGGACGAATTGTGCGGAGACGAATTGATATGGGGACGTATTGTCGGGGACGAATTGGTAAAACGACAAACACTTAAATCCGAAACAAAAAAAAACAATCAAATACACGGAAATTGTATATGAAATACATATGAACCTCTTCGACGGAAGTATGAAGGAACACTAAATAAAAAACACATATTTTTTTAATGAATTACGTAAGGGTGACGTTATATTATTTAAATGAATTTTTAAAAAAACCTGTATTTGTGAGCTACTGCTGTATATTTTGCATATATATGTATTTTGGTAGTTTAGCACAGGTCCGGCTTAAGGAGTGGCCCTTAAAATGTACTTCTTAAAATTTTAAAATTAGAGTTCTGAAATATTGTATACTTACTAAGAGGACGTCCAAACATATAAACCACTCCCGATCCTGGTCATAAAATACCTGTATAAGAAAGTTCAGTGTTCAGTTTCTTATACAAATGTATATAAGAAAGTATTGTAATACAAAATTTTTAATTTTGCGTATTAATATCTTCTCTCTCATTCATTTATACTTTTAGCAACTCAAAATCGTATATTAAGCGTCCTGTATTTTGTATATATTTAATATAGGTGAATTTCAATGTCACTTCTCTGAAGAAGAAGATTATTTAAGTGCTTTGTCAGATGACTCTGATGTCGATGAAGAAGAAGATGATGATGAATTAGAAGATGACGAAGAATTAGAAGAAAAGAGCGCCGATAATTATGTAGTTTTAGAAAAATTCGACGATGAAAATAACTGCCAAACATCATGGAAAAAATGTGTTCAACAATTAGGCCAAAAAGAACCAAAAAATAAATTATTATTTTCTGCATCAACGCCGCATTTGTAATTGGACTTAAATGTCGATGTCGAAACAGAAATTAATGTTAACAATTACAGATATGATTCGCTAATCGAATACTCACAAGACGTAGATAAAATAGCAAATAGAATTAAAATATTTGACAATGTTGAAGCCAGTTTAAAAAGCAGTAATGTTTATTGTATTTTGGCGTCTAGAGTTCTAACGAAACGACAAATTGTCAAAGTTGCTTATCCGGATATGATAGGAGCGGAATCCGTAACGCAACCACAGTATTTAATAACGAATTACACGAAAATTTCCAGGTATACTAATTATCTTCATCGGTTGAAATTGCAGTATTAATTTGAAACTATTATAAATTTAAACTAACATTTAAAATTTGATGGCAAAAGTGGCCCATAATATTGCAATTTTACTAATATTAATACATTATTTTTATATTTTGATGCATTTTCGAAAATTTCTAGAACAAAATTATTAGACATACTAGATAGAGCTCTAAATGAACAACAAGTTATGTATCCTATTGTTTTCGATTTGGATTACCTACAACGTAATACAGAAGCTGTCCAAAAGTAAGTTAATTTAAAATTTAAATAATTCGTCACATAGGTTAGGTCAATTCCGCCTATATATATATATATATATATATATATATATATATATATATATATATATATATATATATATATATATATATATATATATATATATATATATATATATATATATATATATATATATATATATATATATATATATATATATATATATATATATATATATATATATATACAAAAAAATGTCTTAATCTCATACATCTACTTGGCTTTTAATTGTATCATAAATGATGACCTAAATAACCCCATATCACCAAATGTGCACTGTTTTTATGTTTTGAAAACTTACAGTGCCTTATTGAAATGTGATGATCTAAATACTTTAGTTACTAATCAAACTAATACATCGTCGCTAAAATTCGAATCGAGGTTCGAGGGAGGCAATTTAAGGAAAGCATACAAGGTAGTTTTTGCTCGCTTATATTGTTGTTGTTGTTGTTTATTATTTTGTTTATATTAACTCAAAATATGTTTCATTTCTTTTGCAAATATATGCTATTAGGTCAGCCAGTACATGTACAATCTGATCTTGGCACCAGATGTAAACACTAATCGGAAATATCAGTGGTTTTATTTTGAAGTATCTAACACAAAAGCTCAAGTTTCCTATGTGTTCAATATTATTAATTGTGATAAAACAAATACACAGTACAATCACGGAATGCAACCTGTACTGTTTTCTGTTAAAGATTCGACGTTAGGCAAAATCGGTATTACATACACTATATTTGTGTTCGGCTTTTGTCTAATTTATTGTTGCTTACTCACTCACGTATTTTTATAGGCTGGGCACGAACTGGTTCCGATATATTTTATTATCGGAATAATTACACTGATTCGGCCCAATCGATTTATCATACACTGTCGTTTAACGTACGTTTCCCACACAGCAATGATATTTGCTATATTGCTTATCATTTACCGTATACTTATACGAGACTTATGGTGAGCAAATTTATTTATTTCAATTTTTTGGTGAACTTAGAATATGCATATACAAATTTAAACATATCTATTATTTGTATGTTTATTAATAGTTTATTAATAATAAAATGATTGTAGTGTAGTCTATTTTGTAATTTCTTTTGCATTATAATTCATAAATTTAATTAATATATTTAATATTTATAACACTGAAAGAAAATATTTGTCATCTGTATTACGTCTTTATTAAAATTAGCAACAGTACTTAATTTAAAAACAGATCTATGCTTGCCAAATAATGGGTTGAAAATGTATTTTGAATTTTCCTTCCTTAGACTTATTTATACGGACTTCATACAAATCCCCCGAGTAACGTATATTGCAGCGTAAATACTCTGTGTTACACTTTAGCAAATAACCCAGTTCCGTTGGTGACAATAACAGCCCCGAAAACTACCAAGAATCCAATTCATGTAAGTAACAATGAAGTTAGATTTAATACAGATGGAAATGAAGATAAAACAAATGTATTAGATTCAGATAATTATCAATTTTGAATGAAATTACAAATATATTTTATTATAGAAACGTAAAATAGTAGTTTTAACTAGTCGTGTACATCCGGCGGAAAGTAATGCATCCTGGGCGATTGAAGGAACGATCCGGTATCTTTTACAAGATGAACTTGTTTCCAGACAACTACGGGATGAGTACGTATTCAAAATTGTTCCAATGCAAAATCCAGAAGGTGTTATTTATGGAAGGTAAACGACATTTTGTTTAATTTAAAACTAATTTGATTAGAGTAGAAAAACTAAACTATAGATATTAATCATTTAGACGAAATCGCCTATTTGTTTCAATATTTCTGAAACTGGTTTAAAATCAATTTAACGATCTGCACAAATTTAAACTGAATTATATCATAATTAAAATTTTATTGCCAAAGCAAGAAAAACGAATACACTTACTTGGTGGATTAGTCAATATCTTTTCATTTTCGTTGTCACAAAATACTGAAAATGCAACGAAATAAACAATAAATTTACCCTCGAAAAAAATCATTTTTATTTGTAGTAAGAGTAATAAATATAATATAACGGAAAATAATACAAATCACATGTTTAAAAAATACTATTAAGTTACTGGAATGAATCAAAGTATTTTTTTTTCCGTACTATAAATAATAATAATTAATATAGGCTAATGATAACATAAAATGGAACTAATCGAAAAAACCCGAAAAATTATTTATCTATACATAACACAGTTAAATCAATAGATGAATGAAAATTATGTGTATGAAACTGATTTAAATGTTGTTACATATTCAGGCGCAATTGTTGATACGTACGCGTCGTCAGTACTCTCAAGTAATTTTTGTTCTTCATCTGATATCGTATGCGTGGCTGGTTCATCTTGCATTTGGCCATCCGTTTCGTACGGACCTTCAGTTTGTATTGGTTCGTCCAGACCTACATCAGTTCCGATTTGCAAATGTTTAAATTTCGGATTCAAAACTACTAACATCTGTTCGATTTTATCATATCTCATTTCACTTATGATCTTTGACAAATTGAAACGTTTTTCTTGTACTAAAGGATCATTTAATTCTGCAGCAAAAGCTAATGATCGTTTGATTTTATCTTCAGTACGTTTTTCCTGGACTGGTACTGGAGTATCTGTGCTTTCTGAATTAATTTCAGTTGTTCGATCTTGATAGCCAATAAGCGGTTTAAGATTTTCCGCGTCGTTTAGTTTCTCTAAATAGACTGCTTCAGCAATTTGCTGGATGTCGCGTAATTCAGGAATGTTCTCGAAATCATGTGCGATGATTGATGCACCATTGTTAATTTTCTCGATGATTGAAGCTACGGCTGTATTTTGATCATTTTGCATGAGTTTTTCTTCGAAACTTCTTCCGTTGTTGTACAAAGCAAGCAGCTCTTCAAGAACAGACTTCTGTGAGGTTGCTGCGTGAGCTTCGTCTTGTATTTCAGGATCAGATGTGTCTTCATAGTGTACAGTAGTTGCTGGTTCAGTCACTTTTTGAACGTAAGTTTCTTCCCATATCTTCTGAATATCATGTGTTTTTGTGTTGTAGAGATCAATGAATTCTTCAAATAATGACTTCTTCGTTGTTTCTTCGTGTTCGTCATTGTCTGATTCTGCTTCTTCATCATTTTCTACATTCTTTTCAGCCACTTTGTGAGTGTAGGTATTTTGGAATATCTTTTCAATGTCATGATAACCGGGAATTGAGTCAATGTCTAAGGAACCATTAATTTTTTCATGATGGTGTAAAATTTCTATAAACTTGTCAAAAAATGACGGACTTGTTTCATTGTCATGATCATGATCATGATAGTCATGATAATCATTGTCTTCTGGATCTGGTGTTTCTGTTGATAATCCAATATTGTAGTACTCAATCAGTTTGTCTATGTACGATTTTTCACTAGCTGTTTCAGCTACAACAGCTGCTTCAGTTGTGGTTTCTTCATCTGGTGTTTCAGTAGTCAATTTGATATTGAGAAAATCGAAAATCTTATTTATGTATGTATCAACTGTATGTTGTTTATTAGTATTGGTTTTTTCTTCGATATCATCACGTTTTTCAATGACTTCGTGCTCGGTGGTAATATTGGCTGCAGAAGTTGCATTTTCACTTTCTATGGGCAGATCGGTAGTAATGATATCTTGTGATGCATTAGTTGTGGCTTGGTGAATGGTTTCGGGCGTATCAGTCGTTTGAGGATCTTGATCGAATGTCATACTTTTGCGTGATAAAGGTTTGCGTGAAATCATCTTACGGGTTTTTCCGATGTCAGACATGTCCGGTTCTTTGTTGTCTTTTTTAGCAGAGGAGACTTTTTCGAGGAAATATGGTTTAGAACTGAAAAATCGGTTTGAAACATTCGCGTAGTGGTTAGTTCTTGGCACAACTCAGAACAGATTATTTTTGAAAACTATTGTGCTAGCATGCAAGATTTGTGCAAAGAATATTTTTGTATTTCGGTTATTTTAATAATTTTTCAAAGCCCAGTCTATATTTATTTAATTCAACGATATTTAATTATAAGTATGTTTCGCAGATATAATTGTGCGTGTAACGTCACTGACTATAGTATAAAATATATTTTCCAGTGAGGCTTATGATTTAAAGCGTTATATTGAGTATTTATTATAATTTAATAGACGAATAAATTGTCGCAATTAAATAGATTTTGAAAATTGTATTCATAACCGATCTGGACTTTTAATAAAATACTCTTCTCCTTTGCATAAAAAGATAATTACGTTACAAACATTTAAATTTTAATATTTTAAAAATTAAACTATTTATAGCTTGTTATAATTAGCAAAATCTGTTTTTGTAAAACTACTTTATTCAAAGCTACTAAATTTCTAATGCTACTTAAACTTGAAGCGTACTCAATTATATTAAATCTATTTAACCGATAACATTTTGTTTAATACGGTTGAACACAAGTAGATTTGTTTAAATAATTAATTTAAATTGAAAAAAAATAAACAAAATGTTATTTGGCAAAACAGATTTTAAAAGAAGAAGAGTGACACCACCATACAAAATATCTAGGTATATTTTGTGAAAATGTCGATTTTATATTTACGGTTTGACTGACATAGGGCTTTGGGTCGGGTCTTGCTTTCGAATCAAATTTCGTAATGTATGTAATATAAAATCTGTGTAAAGCCGTGCCCTTCATCATGCAACCAATCACCTCGGGGTTTTGAAAATAAAAATAATAATAATAATAGTAAAACTGTTGAAATAATATTAGCAACAACAATATACATAGGTAACCCGTGGTGTGTTGCTTGTTGCGTGGGCTCACCTGCGCTTACACCTGCGCTTACCCCTGCGCTGACGACACTGGAATTGAGCCGTAATTGTAGTAATAGCAACGCGTTT
The DNA here is from genome assembly GCA_018344505.1 of Nebria ingens riversi. Classification (NCBI taxonomy): domain Eukaryota; kingdom Metazoa; phylum Arthropoda; class Insecta; order Coleoptera; family Carabidae; genus Nebria; species Nebria ingens. The sequence continues at coordinate 146,091 of JADQWA010000172.1, read as the reverse complement.
GCTCGCAGATGAAATCTTTTATCGCCGTACAATCATCGGTTGACCACTCGAAACTCGGTGCTTTCAATGAAACGCAACCGCTACTCGAACCGCTGTCACTACTAAAATTACAAAAAAACAAAAAAATAATAATAATTAGGTGTAAAAACGGAAATTTATATGTATATATATGTATATATAAATTAAGTATTCGTCCATCAAAAAAATAATTGAGAAACCCCAAAGTATATTACACAAATAATAATTTAAATCGAAAATTGATAATAACCGATATTTGAATAAATTAAAATTCTATAAGTATAGACATGCTATAACAGTTAGTAATATCCGGTTCCTCTAGTAGCTTCGTGTTTGGCATACAAATTCACTTATCCGTTATTTTGACGAAGTCATTTTTCTTCTAATAATTTATAGTTAAACTTACACCGAGCAGATAGTTTCTGACAAATGAACCGATCTTTAGATTATTTACAAAATAGTATTCCGTATAAAATTCACCTTTCCCGAGCTGTCCGTTGCGGGGCAGTGCTACTATTGACCACATCAGTCTGCACAGCTTCGTCTCCACGATTCTTCAAGTAGTTGAATGTTGCATTGAATGGTAGTCCAGTGCTCATCCATAGGAACATATCCGTGCCAAGTTTATTTCCAGAAGTCCAGAAATCATATTTAGTATAACCTATTCAACAACAACATTAATTTTAGATCGCGTAAATCTAAAATATTGTAGTAATTTTATAATAATTATACTAAACATCATTGTAAAATAAATAGTGTTAGATATTTAAAGTGTCTTAGTTGTGGTACGGACCTGCATTACTGAGATATTGAGCGATCGAATCTGCTTTCTCACGCGTTTCAAATGAAGCGAGTTGAAGCCCTAGTGAACGACAGTACTGATAGGATAGGTAGAAATTTAATTCGGGAGAATATGGGTTCATGCGACTGACGAAATATTGGACGCCGTCCAATTGTATTGTTGTTATTCTTTGTTCTGTTAAAACATATAATAAACCAATAATATAAAGAATCAAGCTAAACTAAACTTAAACACTAATACAATTATTGATAAAAGTATATTTATTTTTGAGTTTTATTTGAAAATGTATTATTAATTTATAAATACATAGAATAATTTAAATTACAAAGGAAAATGTTTTTTACAAATTAGTAATTTTGCATTTATAATATTTCATTCATAAATATAATATTAAACACAGGTGTGTATTAGTCTAAATAGCAAAAAAAGTAGTCACTGGCCTAAGGAATAAATTTCCAGTGATTTAAAATTTTGAGTTACTTTAAATATTTATAACTATATTATTGTTATCGTGCTAAAATTTGTATGACTTCTAGATTTCAATAATAAACCGAACTGATTTGGTTATGTGTTATCCGTAAATCTAATATGCGATTTACTATATGAAAATTCTAATCAATTCGTCTGCCACATAAATTATATTTAAAATAATTTCATTTAATATACAATAAATCAAAACATTTCTAGATTTTTTTCCTTAAGCCAGACCTGTTTATGTTTAATATAATTTTAAATTAACCGCGGACATATCAAATAGAGGCGAGTCTTATATTAATCTGATAAGTCTGATGACTTATTGGTATCAGGGTCATGTCAGATATATATCCACCATACTAGAATACTATATAAAATAAATCCATCGTATTATAATTGTTGTTATTAATAACAATTTATTCTATTATAAACGAAATATGTAAACAATTAATTGATATTTACGAACAGAACCTATAAAAATTATTTGATGTTTAGTTGAACATGTTCATCATTTTATCAAATGTTTAAAATTGAAAATATCTTTACAAGCGAAAGATTGTCAATATAAAGGGTTTTCTGCCACCCTATTTGATGGGAATAGGCATGAAGTTATGTATGTATGTATGTAGGATCCTTGACAATTTGTTCTTAATCTTATATTATGTTACTGTATGTGCTGCTAAAGTTACAGTAAAATTAACATAATTTTAAAAATGTTAATCTTCACAATTATTCCGCATTATATTCTGTTTATATATATATATATATATATATATATATATATATATATATATATATATATATATATATATATATATAATCGGCTATTTTAATTATAACAAAATAGCTTAGTTTAAAAATAAACAATATTTTTATATATGTTTAAATTGAATATATTAATTTTTGGATGACTGATTAATAAAAATTTCGTTCTGATAAAATTATTAATGTAAATAAAAATAAAACATCAATTAATTTTAATAAAAATGAATCAAATAAAGCGTAGAACTCACCCCTAGATGGAACGATGAAATTTAAACTAACAAGCACTAACAACAACGTACTAAAGTACTTCATAGTGACTGAAGTATGTGAAAGCCCTTTGATTAAACCAGAAACTTTTACTTTTCAACACTTGCAAGAACTGAAGACGAATGCGTAACGTATGCACGCCGATGGGTCTTTTATAGGCGCGTTCAACCGTTTTATTTTGTTAGTCGGGAGTCGGGAGTGAATACGAGGCGACTTTACTCTCGTAACGAAAGATGTAGCCTTTTGTTGTTTGCGTTAGAACCGGATATGGATATCCCTCCTACACCCCCGTTCACACCCGCACAACATACCATACAGGCTGCACTGAATAAACATCCTTAAAATCAGACTTTACCACAAACACTAATACCAAGTTGACACGGTACAACATTGAAAATAAAAAAATAAACAAAATAAAGGCCGAAGTTTGAAGCTCTAAAAAAATCATTTATATTAATTTCTTCAGGATTTTTTTTTATTTCCATTAATTTGTAATTGCGTTTCTTGGTCAGTAGAATCAAATGTAAATTCTAAAGATTCAGTAGTATTGTGGTAATTCATGAATACGTTTTATAGAAACGTATTCGAATTTCTTATATGAATGTTTATTATTTTACAATAATGATGAATATATTGGCGCAATACTATTTTTTTTATATCTGTCTTCTAACTAGCAATGGTTGCAAGCGGTTGGTCTCGCGTATTGGCGACCTTAATTCAAGGGTTCTTTGTTGTCAAGACGATCATAAATTTGACCGATTCACTAAGCCTTCTTTTAATGAAAAGTATTCTTATGGTATGGTGCATAATGCACTGATGAATATTCAAGGTTTACTGTCTCATAAAAAATCAGACGTATTTTTATTTTTCCAACCATAATTTTCTACTTCGCTTTCATGATAGTCAACACCTATTGTTGTTTCAGATTATTTATGTTTATTTTGATTGATGAGGCGGTCTTCTTTTAAAAAAGATCATCCACAGCTCTATTCGCAACTTTGCAAAGTTCAGCCGTCGCCTCCTGCTGCCACAAAACAGAACTGATGCATAATATATTTTTTTAAATTTTGATATTTATCGATGCTTATGCAGTAAAATTTCATTTGTTGTCAAACTGATATAATTAGGCTTGTTGTCAATTATGAATTAGGAATTGTTGATTTCAGTTTGTTTGCATTTTTAATAAGTTAATCCAAATATTTCTAAAATGACACCTGTTAAAATGAGAATTACTAATTATATTTGCAGAATCATAAGCAAATATTTGAAAACTTTCTGTGTATCTATTTCAAATTTAAACTAATTATCTCATCAATAATAAATAATTTATTAATTTATGTGAAAAATAAATGCAATTCAATAATTATTTGCTCGTTGACACCTGTAGCACATATGTGTAAAATTGAAATGAAAAATAACTTAATAATTACTTATAATCAATCATTTCCTTTACTTACACATCTTATAATGATTAAGAAAGTATTACATACAACAATTTGATCAAAACAATAACATATATTAAGTGTGTAATCATTCAAATTGAAAACGCGAATCAAATCATTTTACTTTCTACAGTAAAAACGTAACATTTTGAGAGCCATAGGTATGCGGAATGTTTTAAATAATGACCTGGCGTCAATGAAGAACATTATTAACTATATATATAAAAAATATATACTGTAACCATGATAGGTAAACGTTTTAACACAATTTTTCCGTTAGATAATATCGTGGATCATCACGCACACAAAATAGATATTGAGACAGCTATAATAGTGAAATATAAAAAAAAAAAATTGGCGTAAACTTATATTATTATTATTAATCTAAATGAAGAATGAGTATTAGTTGAGCAAAATAACGATTTCGTCCTTTAAATACTGACAAACCACATGAATACATCGCTAAGCTTATTATGGGCGATTACTTAAGCTCTTTGTACTTTCCTAAGTTGAGCAAGTGTAAGCCGAACTATAAACACAATAACAGTCTTTGAAAATCGTTAGTTCAATGGCCGTTGATCTTGAAGCCTCGCGGGCAATTTTTTTTTACTGCATAGATTTTGTCAGGTTGGATTTTTTTTCGAAATTAATTTGGTTTTTATTTAAAAATTGTTTTGATGAGCGTCATTTGTCAGTCACTTTTACATGGTTTCCTATTGAATTAATTCGGATGATGAATCATTTGAATTCTTATGGTTTTTGAACATAGCTACTATGCTTGTTTTTTAACGAACCTCATTTTTTATAAGTCTTCATTCGTATGAATTTGGTTTAAGAAAAAGATTTCGTAGATTATTTTCGATAAGCAGAATTGCATTTAAAAAAAAAAATGCGAAATAGATTTAAATTTCTTTGGACCATTCTTGTTAATTTGATCCTCGAGAAAACCAGTTTTATAAATAAATGTGTATATGTATATATACTTTTTCTAAGAATAATTTCAATTTTTTTTTATTATTTATCAAAGCATTTGGAAGTATTTTTTAATGCTAATTTCAAACCAGGTCTAGAATTTTGGCAGATTCTAAATAAAGTACAGCAATTGACATTTTCAGCTCGAAATATTTCGTATTGTGAGATGTCATTTTTGTGCTCCATCGTTGTAGAGAAAAAAAAACTATGTTTTATCTTCATTTGGTAGTTAATCTGTTAAATCAGATGTTAAACAATAGTTTTTACGACGTTATTTTATGAAATTTTGATAAATTTATTACCAGTCATAATAATGTGATATACAATCAAACGTAATTGTATGCATATGTTTTATGTATGTATGTATGTATGTATATATGTAGGTATGTATATATGTATGTTTCAGTTAAAAATAACTATAAGTTCGAATTCAAAATCATCAAAGACAAGTTTTCAAATAGAATTATGGCTATTTCTGCGAACCAATTTATGAAGTAGCTAACGCAAGTACTTAAAATGAATATAATATACGTATATATTTAGTCTGTAAATATTTTTTGTTAGTGTAAAATATATGGTTGTCGATAGTTAGTACGTACATACATACATACAAGCATACCGAGTTCATCATTAAGTTCTTTCTTGGTTTCAAGTTGAGTGCTAACTTTTAGAGTCAAATAAATATTTACATGAACGTTTTAATAGTTCGAATGTTCAACAGAACATTGGTAAATCTATCTGCTCAAATTCTCACTAGGAATAAATCAGACATAATTATCTTCCAGTTCTCCAATACAATCTAAACTTTTTGGTCATCTTCTAGCTTATCTTCTTCTCTTTCTTCTTCTTCTCCTTCTTCGTCGTCGTCTCTTCTTTCTCTACATCTTCTTTTCCTAGCCTCTTTCTCTTTTCCATCTTGTTCCTCACCCTCTTTATTATTATTACATCTGATTTTTCGAATGTTATCTTTGTAGCTTCATTTTGCTCCTCGTCTTTTTGTTTTCATCTTGATACATAATGATGTGTAAATAACAAACTTCAATTGTGTAAATTGAATGCCAAATTATAATTTCTAAAATGTTTGATAATTTGGGTTTCTAAATAACATTTCGTACATCGATGATGAAAAGAATTGAGTTGAATTGAGTTTCTTGGTTAATTCAACTTAAAAAACTACTGAACCTTGTTACGTTCAAGATTGGGTTGGGCGGGGTGGGGTTGGGTGGGGGTAGATTCATGTACTTATCAGTTATATCTGTATAGTGAAAATGATTAAATATATCAATTTATTTATTCCGAGGACACCATTTAATTTTCAACCCTATCGCCCATACAACGTTGCTTGATACACGTAGACCGCAAGTATCTATTCGGTTATCTTCAGACTTCCATGTAGTACGTTGTTGCTGTGTATATCTTTTGTAGTTATCTTTGCAGATTGAAAATGATTAAGCACTTTTGTGTTTAATGCATTGAACATTCGATTTTAAGACACGCACTTGTTGAGCTTAGCATGTTCAGATTCAGAAAAATAAAACCATAAGAAAGAATTTCTTATACACACCGTCTTCGTCGTCTCGAGACTTGGCGAGCATGCTGCTCTTTCAAGGACAGCCTAAATATTCAAACGGCTGTAACAACGTGAACGTGTTTCTTGCACTGTTTCAAGGTGCTACTCTTAAGCACAAGTACTTCTTTTTTAAGAGCCACCTCTTCCTCCTCTTGGTCCATAACATCGATCGCCGATCGCTTGTTTGCTGCTCTGTGCCGTTGTTGTGATTCTTCAGCGTCTCTCAAACCAATAATCAAAATGTCGGTCATCGATATCACATCAACCATTATTTATATTTCAAAAACTAAAAGAAGTTCATGTTTTTTATATATTTTGAATCAAATATTTTACTTCCATAAAAACATATCCATATATGTATACATCTCCTCAGAAGACCTTTGTTAGGTTTAACATAGTTTTGGAACAACTGATGTGATTATTAACGTTTGTTAGCGGTTATTGGTCGATAAAGTTGCCGAAAATTATAAATTGGTTGCGAACCAAATATGTATAACTGCATCATTTACTCATTTCGAGAAGCAATGAAACGTGCAGGAAAAATGTTTAAAACGGTTTGGTCCGGTTTTATAATTATTATAAAACTATTTAGTTTTCTTGTTTTTATGGTTGTTATTATACAGTTTTCGTTTTATTGCACTCTAATTGTAAATTTTTATCGTCAAATAAGTAACTATGAAATCGTTTAGTGTGTATACCTTGTTATTAAGTTAAATTATGGCAAACATTTCTTCTCAAGTTTCTCTCCTTTTTTTTCTTCGTTCAAATGATGTTTCACATTCTTGTAAATCTATTTTCTTGAGTTGTTTCGTATTTTATTTTTATATAATAAGTTAATTCAGATATCAGTAAAATGCAAGACTGTCACTGTTCGCTAGTCTCAGGAAATAAAAAAGATTGCAATTTGTTGAAGTGAATTCTTTGAAGATACGACAAGAACAAAATAACTAAAGATAAATAAAATGTTAAATAAGTACTCAATCATTTGTGTATAAATAAACTTTATTTTATTTTTCATCGTTTGCTTCTTCACGCTGTTCTTCTCATTGTCAATGAATTGCTTGTATTTTTTATTCTTTTACTCAAATTAATATTTTTAATCCTCTAAAATATTCTATTAGTCCTTCAAGTTCTTGTTATTTTAGTTTTTTAATCTTCATTGTTTTAAATTCTTCGTTTCTAACTCATGTATTTATACGTCTTAAGCTTTTATGAATCATAACTGCTAAAAATGTTTTCAAATTCTATCGACAATGAATATTGAAATGTGTCCACATTCGTATGATTATCTATCAATCATCAACCGATACATATGTAATTTTTGTTGAAGATACATTTTCAACTTGTTATACATGCAAGGAAGATGTCTTGACCATTTCCTTTTCTAACCTTTTTCAATACAATGTATATAAGGTGGCTCTAGCCAAGAAGAAGTGTCTCTTCCGCAACTCTAACGTACATATACTCGTATCTCTATGGATGGATAAGGTGCTTCTTTTTGTTTTTGTAGTCTTCCAAACGCTTCGAATTTGTTATGTCCGTCACGTATTTCCGCACAATACGTATAATTACGAACGCGTAAGCGTCATATATACTTGAAGAACAAGTCAATATAATGTAAAAATATTTTTATGCATGATTTAAGTGTATAGCGTATAGGTATATAAAAATAAAGTCGGGCATATTTTATAAACAGAATAATAATGTCATTGTTGTCTGTACAAAATCGTTATTAAAAATATACGGAGAAAAATATTTCTTTGATTAATCACATTGGTCGAATCGAATGACTTATTTTCATTCGTGATATTCACACGAATTTATATTTGTGTACCTTGTAAACCAGGCTTTTATATTTATATATATATATATATATATATATATATATATATATATATATATATATATATATATATATATAATATATATATATTGTAATATAACCGGTCAAATTAACTACGGCAATTACAACTTAAAAGCCGTATGATTTTTTACGATTTTGACTTTATTCTGTTAGTTTTATAACTTCGTTAAACGCTGGTCAACGAATGTTTTTACAGTTATACAATTAGAAAACATATTTTGTAATTATACTAACGCAACCCATTATACAGATTTATTTAATTTCTTCTTTAAATTTAAGGTCTAAAGTGACTGCAACTATTATAAACTAAATTATACCATAAAACCGAATATTTATTCTTTTTTCCTTGTTAGTTATCGATGCGGTTTGACTACAGAAGACTTGAACCGATGTTGGCGAAATCCAGATTTAACTCGACACCCAGAAATATATCATATTAAGGTATTCTTTAGGCGACTTTTATCTTTGTAGAAATATAGCGCATATTATCAGATAAAAATACCACAATATTCATTTTGTTTTATAACATTTAAAAATTACTTGAAAAATATTATGTTAAGCAACGCGCAAAATATTCAGAATGAAAGTTCTATATAACACAAAGCAAACCATAATTTTGTTTCTGAAGGCGATTTGTATTATGTTACACATTATGATAATTTTATGTGCTATATACCTGATGCTTTTTATGCCTATTTTAATTCATTTCTTAGAATTTTTTATTCTATTATTTTTTTACGCGCAGGTAGACCCCTTATTTTAATGTCCAAACGAGTGGCCCACTTTCAAACCATGATATTAAAACATATTTTAAACAGAAGAAAAACATATTAAAGAATATGAAATATTAAAAATGTCAAATATTCTAATATGTTTTTATATTTTAGATATTTACTTTTCACCAAACATATATTCTCAATTTAAACGCAGATCAAACTGTTTCAGAAGGTAGTTTAACAAGGACATAGTATAAGAATGCAAATAAATAAACCTTCCCTCATAATATTATAAAAAATGTCTGTTCTAAATTAAAACACATTTAACATAGCATACAAAAGTAAACTATAGTCTATTTTTATTTGTCTATTAGCTCAATTGAGCATTTTGCAAATAAAAATATTGATAAAATGAAATAAAATACGAATTAAAAATCATTAAGCAAAGGTTGATGATAGAAGAATACAAATTCAGTTTTTTTTTTAATTTGGCGATGTTAGAAACTAGCATTGTTTTTTACTATTTGTATGCAATGCATTTTGTGAGTGAGTATAGCGTCGTTGAGTGAATATGAGTTTGTGATTAACGTTTAGCTAATAATGCAGAGAAGACCACCATCCAATCACCATTGTTTGATATTTGTTATTTATTGTTTGTATACAGGCGATGGTACAAAGGCTGATACAAGAATACAAACGTCCTGTATCGTTGTACCTTGATTATCATGGGCACAGTCGCAAGAGGAACTTTTTCTTGTATGGATGCTCCTACAAAACCAGCTGGAAAAAAAGCGACCGACGTATGACAGACAACATTGAGGAATACATGGTATGAGTCTGTTTGAGTTGATGATCTTTGTCTAAATGTAAAAAATTCATGATAATATAGATATATTAGATTTCATTCTTGTATTATTAATTTTTGAATGATTGTTCTATTTGAGTTTATTGTGGTGAATATTAATGAAATGTATTAAGATTTTGTTGAGAGTAATATATGTATTTTGTACACAGCATTACCCAACAGTGCTGGCAGACAGTTCGAAGTCACTTTCACTAAAGTCCTGCAAGTTCAATGTCGAGAAAAACCGTGAGAGCACAGCACGTGTTACAGTTTGGCGTGAATTCGGCGTGAAATGCTCGTATACTGTTGAGTGTACTTATTGTGGCTTCGATATTGGACCATATAAAGTAATTTATTACCATTTCAATCGATTTCATGATTTATTGTACTATGTTTTTACTTTATACCAGGCACAGGCTATAAACACTAGACATCTATTTGAAATCGGAGCTAGTTTAATGCGTGGACTATGGCTTATTACATCCGAAGCAAAACGATGCAAATTATCCCTGCCATATTTGTAAGTACTTTTACTTAGTTCAACAAATCGAGACTATGCACATGTTTACATATACAGACAAATCAGTACTTTTAAATAATAATAATAATTAAGGAAGTACTTATTGCAACTGTTGTTTTATTAAACTTGAACTAAAATTATTTACATAAAACTAATTTAAAATTTCCAAACAAACACCTTAATACTTCAAACAGATCTAAATACCGTAAGTACTTGGTGGAGTAATCCATGTTGTGATTTTTCGTAAATAGTAGATCGAGTGAGATAAGATTTAAACTTATTATACTTGGATGCACTAATGGGTAAAAGCTTTATAAAACACGAAGTATATTTAATGATGAGGTATGATGGTAAGAAGTAAAACATTTAAGCATCAATTTGTTGATATCGCAAGTTCTTATTATGTTAAATTGTTTTTTTTCTCTCTACCGTTTTCTTAAAGATGCATCAACCACAAAGATGTGGGAACGGTCAGTTCCAGTGTACGTGATGAAAACAATGACGTCACAAATAACAACTGAAGTACGGCTGGAATGTTGTTGGATAGATAGAAAAATTTATGAAAGAACAAAACCGGCAGAAAATTTTCGTTTTATTTTCTTTCAAAGAAGGCGACCTTCTGCACGCTTAAAGTAATCCGCTTGTAATGTAAAATATTTTTTTCTTTTCTTTTTCTATTTTTATTTATTTTCGTTGTGAGTGCGTATTTTTACCCTGCCCCTGTCTTTTATTGTTCTTTTATTTACGATTTTTCCATCCATAAGCGTTTGCTATTCATCTCTCCTCACTTAGGATTTATGGTTTTAAGTAGGGTGGCAAAACAAATTAAAAATATCGAATCTGATTACAGAATATTTTAATTATATTTAGATTTTTTTATACTACATAGAAACATATTTTCACAATTTTACAAACGGATTTTTTTAATTCATTTTAAAAAATTATTACCTAATTACCGTTTTTTATAGAAGCTTTGAACGAATATGTATATAATATACTATTTTAAAACAGTTACTCTAGATGTTTTATTAAAATATATAACTATGTACAAATAATAACCAAAGAACACGGTGATTTATTTCCAAAATACGTTTTGCTAAACCGCTTTCTTCTTATTATAAACAAAATATATCTCCGTTTGTTAGACATCTAAAATTTGATTTATTTGTATCAAGATTTTAATGCTAAGCATGCTTGTAGAAAATCTGAATAGATTTATGCCGTACAGGTTGATTATTTGTTATTCTGGATCTCGTTACAGATATTTCTGTAAATTACGCAACAAATATTTAAAATTCAACCTGTATCATAAAAAAGCTTTGGTTGATTTCCTAGAATAAACGTTTGAGAAGCATTATTTAAAATATTTAAGCATCACAAAAGTTAAAATATGCTTCATATTAAAGCATATAAGTGTTAATTTTTTATATATTTCAATTGTTTGATAATAGACATTTAATATTAAATATATATTCAACACATATGTATGTATGTACAAATACCTAGCAAAAAATATATTCTATAATTATTATGAATATTATAAATATGTAATAATTATTCTTACTAAAAAAACTTCCCATCATTTTACTTGAAATATCCTTATTGTCTTTGAAACTTTTAAAAAGTATTATACGTAATTTCTATATCATTTTTGAAATTGTATATCTTAGTTGATGGAACTAATTTTGATTTTAAAAACTTTAAAACTTTTATTTTATATTTATATAGGTCTAATATAACTAATGCCAACAGGCGTTTCAACTATGGTGTCACAATATATAGTGTTATCTTTCACCATTTAGTTGCACAGACGAAAATAGTACGTATGGATTCATACGAATCGGTAAGAAATGCTTTGCTATTGTAAATATAGTATAATCAAGTAAATTCTCGTCCATGCTATATGAAAAACATGATTTATTTGGTCAGTTTGTGAGTAAATTTAAGGGTATACGCAAGTGTTTGTGTTTCATGTAGATATTGTGTATTTGTAACTGTACTAGTTGAGATTTTAATGGTTTTATTAAATAGAAGTGAAGTGCCAATATTTTACATCCATGGAGAAATTCTGGTTTCCACTACGGTTCTGGTGAGTGAATATTTAGTTATTTATAATATATTATTTGTAATGAAACTCGTTACCATATATGTATATAACTTATAGATTAGCGTAATATCCAAGCAAGTACGGTACAACTTTGTTAATATGTGAGATATGAACTTTTTCTATATTTTTTAAAAGTGAGGCTTTAAGGTTCTAGGGATTGCTAAATTATACAAGTTTTTAACTCTTTCTAAATTTAATAAATTATTCTTAAATATTTGCCAGTTTCCTCAAAATTGTACTATAAATTTACCAAAAGTTGTTAAAAATCGTATTGTTTCATCATTCATTACAAGTTCTAATCAGTTGAAGAGCGCTGGTTAGTAGAATGTTTAGAGAAAATTCAACGCCAGTCAAATTTAGGGTAAAAAGTTTATAAATGATGAAAAATATGTTACTTATATGTTGTTTAGAGATTCTGCTTCTAATAATAATTCGATTATAAATTCTGATTTTATTCAGAATTGTAATTTTGTGTTTAATTATAACTAAGCGGTTTAAAATAATTATAATATAGCAGTATTTCAGACAAGTCTATACTAAATTTAATTTTTTTTTTATTTTACAGAAGCGCAGATTTTTCTTCCTTAATGAAAAATTTGGGGGTAAGTCGCTTTTATATTACGTCATGTGCCTTTTTATATTTCCCAGTTCAATACTGATATTTTATTTGTGGTTAAATTTAAATTTGATTAAAAAAACTTTGGTTCATAAAAGTATTTATTGTTTGCATGAAATTAAGTACTTGTTTTGTAAATAGGAAGTTTATGTGTTACTTCATTGTATATGACATTTGCACTAATTAATGATATAGTAATATTTTAATATCAATTTTGTATATGAAGTTTTTATTTTCAAATTTAAGCTAAGATATATTTTTCCCGTGCGGTTTTTTATTTGTGTATCAAATCGTTTTATTTAAAAAATTGATAAATCCGGGATTATTAATTATTTTTACTTAAGTGCATTTAAACGTTTTAAAAATAATTGTTTGACTTCGAATAATAATTATGTGAAGTCAGTCTCAGTGTTTAAAAATAATTATATTCGGGGTTTATAATATGCAAGTGAAAAGTGATAAAAATAATTTAGCAAATTTCGTTAAATAATCGTTTACCAATCAAAGGAGCAACTAGAACTTCAGCTGTGGTATAGGAGAGGATGGAGGGTATCCATTGGTGGATACAATAATTTAGAATACTTCTTCTTCAATTTTGGTTAGTGATTCTTGTTTACTGCATACGATGATGCAAACTTAATATATAGAGAAAAACAACCACTGCTTTCTGTCTTTTTATTTATTTTTGTTTATTTAACTATCTTCGAATGTGCGTGTATTCGAAAAGGGTTAAAAAGCTGGGAAATATAAAACAAAATAACTACTCGTGTGTCACATTTATTTTACTCTTAAAACTTACACTATAAGATTTTATTATAAATAATAGTTATTTTGTCAAATGGCACATGCATTTTGATTGTTTATGGTCAACTCAAGAGAAATATTTGTTCAAAATGATTTTCTATATATTTTTGTTATAATTCAATCTTTGTAATGGGTCGACTATATTTGTGGATTCGCGTTCTGATCCCAGGTATATGTTCTACATCGTTTCAACAAATAATTTCTCTTGAGTTCCAACTCGAATTGTTCGTCAACTCAAAATCACAAATTTGGTTCGTTTGAACTAAATTATCGTTCGATATTTTCGTTTCACAGTTTAATTTAAATCATTAGTAGTAATTAGTTACTACAGTTGCTAGAACTGTAACAGTATTAGATCAGGTTACTTTCGACAACTAGTTAGAAGACATTTATAAAAAAGTGTCTTAAATACAGATTTAGTAAAACTCTTTTAAAATACAGTTAGTTCAACTTAACTTGGAAGTTGTAACGGCCATCGTTGGAAACCCGAAACTATGCTTGTTACACACGGATTTTGACGACTTACCTTATGGTAACTTACCACCAAATAACTGTGACTACAGAAAAATGTGCATATATAAATATTCGTCAACTATACTATAAAATATTTATTTGCACTAGAAATTTATTATATAAGATGATTCGTGATTTTACTTAATTTAATTTGTGTAATTATCATATATATTATGAAGATGTTGATAATGTGAAGCAAAAAGGACAAATATATTTCTGATAACTAGGAAATTACGCACTATAAAATGGAATGAATTAGAATAGTATTTAGACATCTAAAATATTTTCCGAAATTTCGCTATACAAACATTTTTTCAATTGCGAAATTTCTCTGCATTTATGTAGATAGTCAATACGTTATAATATGCATTTTTAGATATGTATGAATGTATATGTCCATGTATGTACAATGTGTAACCCCCCTCCCCACACATAATAATCATACTTTTTTTTCAGGATATTAATCAATGATTTTATTTCAGATATGTATATCTATTTTAATTTCAGCATTATTATTGCATTACTAATCAAGAATTTAATTTCAGAGATGTTTTAGGAAATATAATAATAATTTTTAAATGTTTTTCAGGTTTTCATTCTTCTTCAGTTTTTTCTTAAACTTAATTTTAATCTGATTTTTGTAGCTCACTTATGTTAAACGTCTTTTCAGGTTTAATTCATAATTATCTTATCATTAACCTTAAATTATATTCCAGGATAATTTTAAGACTTATTACTATAATCTAATATTTTATTTCAGGATTTATTAATTTTCTGTAAACTAATTTTATTATTTCTAGATCTAAAATTTTCTTTCAACCTTATCTTTAATAATTTCAGGATATTTAATTTTTTTTTTTAAGTATTAGGTCACCTTATTATTCTACTTATAATAATCTTTATTTTATTAAAAATACAGTTTACCTAAACTAAGTCAATATGAAAAATTATTTAAAAATACATCTTTTTCAATTTAAATTACGTATACTCAATTTGTATGTTTTCTTCTGAAGATTACCTGTGTCGTACGCAACTTCTTTTCAAAGCATGCATATTTGGTTGCGGAGAAATATACTGTCGACGTATTATATCTGCGCTATTTGGTCATAACTTTTTCGCAAATAATATATTGATACATTTTCTTCTCCATTGTAAGTCTTACGTACTGAAAAAGGTAAAATATTTGGTCGTTTATATCTGTGAGAATCGCTAAATATTTGGTGGTAATTTCTAAAACGAATAATGACTTATGTAAATAGAGTTTCGCCCGCTCGGTTGTTACTAAATTTGTTACACATATAATAAAAAATATCCCATAAAGTATATATTTTCCGAAAATCAAATCGAATAAGAATCAATATTATGTTGTGCATATATATAATTTTTCCACTGATAGTTGAGTATATTTTGGTAATTAAATGTTTGAATCATATTATGGCGGTGTATTGATAATAATTTGATATTTTTGAAACAAGACACCTATAACACCTGATGACTTATTCTGCGTTTAGCGTTTCATTCAAACTCATTCACATTGTAATTGTCCTAGAAATAAGTCAAATGTAGTAGATACTCGCGAATAATTAATTTCTTCCTTCAATTAATATATTTGTGTATCGTTTCCTCTATTACCGCGAGTATTAAATGCAATACGAGGTGATCCAAAACAAAACACATCGTATTTGCACATCGTGCTACCAAGGGTGCAAGTAACTTGTATTTTTGTTATACATACTTTCTATTAAAGTGTAAATTTTTAACTTTAAAAAATGTCAGTTCCACAAGATTTGGACACAGAAAACATGAGTATTGACGAGGCTGCAAATGTTGTCGCGGGGATTCTTCAAACTCTCCGGTAATTTTCATTTTGTGCTTTATCAGTTTAACATCAACTTCATATCTCTTCCCATCAAATGGGGTGGCACAACCCCCGTTACTAATTTGAACTTGAAGCTTGTAGAGAATAATGAAATATCTGAGCATATTTTTTATTTAAAAAGTTAGACTTTTGAGTTATAGTTTCATTCTTTTGAAACAATTCGGTTTTAGTGCCCGGAGTATTGAAGAGGTGGAGAAATGTATCGCAAGTATTCATGAACAAATTGAGTGTGATGAAGCATTAGAAGAAGAGAAAATCAATGATAAACACTGGAAAGTTGTAGATGAGGTGCTTTTGATGGATGATGATGTGCTTGAAGAAATTGCAGCCAGTATTGGTGTAGATGATGAAGAAGAGACGAAGATTGAAGTCGAGAAAAGGAATGAGAAGAAAGAAAAAACTAAGAAGAAAGAGGAAACGGATTCTAATTCTTCTGATAAATGTATATCTGCTAAAATTTCATGCAATAGTGATAATGAGATTTGTGTACACATATCTATCGGCCACGAAATGTCTATGGGTGCTTATTCTAAACATAAATAATACTCGTATGTGCAATATGATTGCTTGAATGTTGGTAACAACATTAAAGCAATCATTCGATAGGTCCTATAAAATGTTCACTTTTATCATCATGGTACAAGAAAACTAAGTATAACATTCCGGCGCACAAAAGCTCAACTGCTGTAGAGTTTCAAGTATCAGGGTTACAGAGAAATGAAATACATATGGCTATACCTTGTTTTCTTAATGTAAGTGTTTCTAAATACGAATTAAATTATGTTAAACTATTTATTTAAATATAATTTCCAAGAAGAAGAAGAAAAAAAATGTATATATATACTTGAAAATTACTTTTAATTTTCTACATTTTGATATAAATAAGCAGAATAAATAATCATGTGTGAATTGGAATGAAGCAAAATAAGTTTGTAAGGATAGAGTTGAATGGCGAAGGATTGTCAAGATATGAATGAATGTAAAGGGTTTTCTACCACCCCACATGATGGGAATAGGCATTATTAATTATTTATTTATTGTTTTGGCATATATAGATTTTGATAGATGTATGAATGAAGTTATGATATATATATATATATATATATATATATATATATATATATATATATATATATATATATATATATATATGTATATATATATAATATAATCACCTATTTCTTTTATTGTAAGCAGAGTAAATAAATAACTATATCATATATTGTTTTATTTAAATTATACCGCCAAGTTTTATAACTATATAAACTATATAAGTTCTACAACCTTGAAACGTATATACAATTTTGTATATTTCTATAGTTTTATAGAATTTCTATATAGAATACTATAAGTTGATAATAATCAACGAAAAACAAATAAGTGCGTACATTTATTGTTTTTTTGATATATGAATTAATTAGGTGGTAAAATTAAAAAGAAATGTGTTAGGTGTTTACGTTGAGTCAACTTTTTAAGATCAATTATATAATTTAAGTGAGTTTATTATGTAGGTTTACTGTCGAAATTGTTTAATTCAAACGTTTTTCTCTAAATTGAAGCTTTACAAGATTTTACATAATATATTTTCAAAGTCATGAAACCACCCAAACGCACCTAAATATTCCTATATTTTTGAATGAATTTTTATAGCCTATTGCGCATGTTGTATCAGCAGGAAGATAAAGAAACAAGTAACCCGACGAGAGACCCCTATAGTATTCCAATGGTATAGCACGCGACACCGATACTCATTGATGAAGATTAAAAATTGATAAATAAGTGTAAGAATTAAATTCATGCGACGCACGGTTACGATTCCGTTTAGTGTTTATCAAAAGACTATGTTTTGGCTTAGTATTTAGCAAAAGGCTTACGTTTCGGCTTAGTGACTACGAATATTTTCGAAACCAGCAACAAAGGTAAACTGCATGCTGTTAGATTTTAATCAAAGCTTTTTTATTTAGGCCCTTTGAAAGGTTCGGAAATTTGATAAATTGCAATATCTAAAGGTTTATGATTAGGTTTTATTAAGCATTGTCTATTTATTCCATTGTTAGGAACAACGTGGTTTAAAATCAATTTCAAAATGTTGTAGTTGATATTTACGAATTTGTATACAGTGGAATAATTAGGTATAATTACAATTTTTATACATTTAATAAATTTTGATAGTACGTATATGTATGTTATACAGTTTGATATATTCAAAAATTGAAACGCAACAAATTTCTGAGAAATTTGAATAAATATGTTTTTAGGTTGTTTAGTAAAATTGTTTACAAATATTTCAAGGCCTGTGGCCAAAATCCCCACTCTATAACTCCATCCAATTCACTCCCACTTCCCATGATCCCAACTCTTTTCATTCCCACTCTAGTATTTCTGTTAACCAATCCTATTAGTGTATTTACATACACCGTCACCATCTTGTTTACAACTTGGTGCTTTTCTACGTGTCGATTTGTGAACCACGTTTTCGTCTTTGTTCTTCTAATTGAAATCACTTAATTAAATAGAGACCATGCCTTCATCCGACCAGAGTGAATTGGACGAGGATTACATCTTTTCTGATGAAGAGGATGAGGTTCACAGCAGGAGTACCATAATGCCATTGGCGGTCATGTCACAAAATAGGTATTTGTTAGTTGGCTTGCACATTTTTATGAAAGTAGTATGCATATTTTATAAACTATCACTGTTTATTAGTTCTATTTCATGTTGTTAAGTAACATAAATACAGAAACCAAATAGCATGATAGGAATTGTTAAATATGTGATCTTTTTGCAAAATGGATGATTGCGATCGATAACTTATGCGGCCATATTGCATAGTTAGATTATATTTCATTATTGCAAAGAAAATAACGTACTTTAGTTCATTTATAAGAATCGAGTGTAAATAAATATGTGTTTTGTGCTTATCGCACTTTTTAACGCTCATCTAATTACCTCGTGCGGCGTCTCAACAGCAGTGTGACATATCATGACAAATAGTCCAATAGAGAATCAACACTTTTATATGACCATACAATAACGCATAAAGGGAATAGAATTGCATTACGTTGGAAATCTTAGTATAGTTAAATTTCTGCCAAAATGAAATCTTTTTATTGAAATTTAAAAATGCGTACATTTTTTAGAGTTGCTGAGCTTCAAGCTCTTCAAGTCATACTTCATATGATCAGTGATCTTCTCCGAACCGCCGATTCAATCACCGAATACCGTCGTATTGTCGATACTGCTTTTATGTATATCGCCAATGTTTCGATTGAAATTACGTCGTCAGATAGTGAAACTGATGAAGACTATGATGAAGAAGATGATGTTGATGATGATGATTATGATGAGGAGGAAGAGGAAGAAGAAGAAGAAGAAGAGGAGGAAGAAGACGAGGAAGAGGAGGAGGAGGAAGAAGAAGAGGAAGAAGAAGAGGAAGAAGAAGAGGAGGAAGTAATAGAAGAAAATAAAACAGAAGAGAATAAAGAAGAAAAAGATAATAAAGAAGAAGAAGAGAATAAAAAAGAAGTAGAGAACAAAGAAGAAAAGGAGAAAGATGAAGAGGAGAAAGAGGAGGAGGACAAAAATGAAGAAGAAGGAAAAGATGATGATGATGATGAGGATGATGAAGATGATGATGATAGTGCTGGTATAGAAGCTGAAGATGAAGCTGAAGATTCCGACGAGCATATGAGTATAGAAGACCATTCTGCACAGGAGACTGAAGAAGATGTGAACCAGGGGGATAAATGTGATTACGACTGCCGGTGTTACAGGTACCACGTTTACATCGACAAGACAGACTTTCAGTTAAATGAGGTCGAAATAGAAGAAAGTGACGAATCAAAGCTATCTAACGGACCTATGGAAGAGAGTGACTATGACGATTATACGAGTGACGACGATGATAGCTTTTACTCCAACTATGATAAAGATTCTATGTTCGACGCGGATGATGAAGATGAATTTGATTCGGATGAAGATCGGAATGACGCCGAAATTCTCGAGCGATTGATTCAGAAGATTTTGTATTTGACTGGCATACATATAACCGCGTGCAGAATGGTATATGCCTTATCTGAAATTGCTCGTTGGAAAATTGTATTCGATTTGCAGCTTTTTCTGTTCTTTCTATTTTCAGTTGTTTAATTTATGTCATTATGTAATTCTTTAATCTTTTCTATTATGTTTTATTTCAATATTATATTTAACTTATTTAACTTTGAATTGTTCTTTTCTTTTTAAGTGTAAACAATTGCTAAGGTTACCATTAAAATAATTTTAAAAATGAATATTTTTTTATGTATACTTAGTGTTAATTTTGAATTTATTTGTTTATTTATTTAAAAACACTTCTATTTCAATCAAGTAATTTTAACAATTATTCAATGCATTTTAAGCTTAGTCAACAATATAGCTACGAACCAATTGATAAGAATATTTAAATGATTTGCATGCAATTTTGTTAACTGAATCCAAATTTATACATTCATTAAAGTCTCAACAGTTACTTTTTAGAACTACTTATGTGTATACTAAATTTCAATAATTTGACTTCCTCAAACTACGTTTTTGGTATAGAAATAAATAACTCAATGAAAGAAAACGCAAAATTGATTACACTGCTTGATAAATACATGCTTAGATTACTTATGTTGTTTAGCAAATATAATCATTTGATTCTAAATCGATCGGGTATACAAAGAATGTCTTCCAGTTCATAAATATTTTGTAAACAGGTAATTAGATATACAATACTGTTTAACTAGTTATCGTGAATTATTGAAACATGATGATGTTTTCGCATTAATCATTTTACTATAAAATACATATCACTCTGTTTAATAACTTAATAACCATGCTTCTCCATTTATTGTGAAGTATTATTTTACTATACGCGTTAGTAATATGAGTATGTTTTAATTGTTTTCTAGTGGACTATTTCATTTTCTAAAGCATATCGAATTGTATTTACGTTATTAAAACGTCATGCAACGGTTTTCGTTTGAAAACTCATGTTTTCCAAATTGAATAACCGGTGCACTAAATAAAGTACTGATTCTAATTAGTTTTTAGTAATGGAAAAATTACTACATATTAAATTTAAAATTATATTTTAGTACTGATCATAAAAACTAATAACATATTAATATATATATATATATATATATATATATATATATATATATATATATATATATATATATATTGATAATTCAAAATTTGATAAGGAGGGGTTTTGACTCCTTATTATATTAACTATTCTAATCCTTTTTACGTACGCTACTGAAGATTGTTATCATTTATTAGTTGAATTATTCAACTTGAATACAAAAATGAAAATTGTTTGTTTATATAATGCAAAGTTGTTTCCTGATAATATTTTTTGTAATTTACGTCTTTTTAACGAAAATCTTTATTAATTTATATGTGTTCACCAAAAAAATCAGTAAAATGTTTTACGTTTTCATAAGATGCCCTAATGTTTTTTACTAGATTAATAGAACTTAACACTAAAATCCGAGCAATCGCGCACAAACAAAATCATTCGACATCCACTGCGAAACGGTCAAGACGAATTCACTGTGATCATCTGCATTTTCGTCCAATTTTATATTAATTACAATGGCAGCTCCACAGAAAAACAACGAAGAATACGTAAAGATGACTGCTGATGAATGTCTAGCAGTAGAACTCCAAGAAACCCTTAGGTAATATGAATTTAAAAAATGCATTGTTGCTTCACAGATTTTTTGCTACGTCATCATTGTAGCTCATATGAAATATCTCAAAAATGTCTATTATAACGGCTTATTTCACTAATGATTATTCTTTAATTGTTATAAGACAAGTATTAAAGTATATTTATTAATGAAATAAGCTTTTTAAAGTAATTTCTCGCTTATATTTATCGATTTTTCAGGTTTCAAAATGGCGACGTAGATTTTGTTTTGTTTGATTTTTTTTTTTTGAAACAACTATGGAGTGTTAGTTTATATATGAATATATTTTGATCAGGCAAAGAGGGGTGGTAGAGTTTCATATCATTTTACAAGTATAATTCAGGGTTTAACGGAATATATTAAAAAAAAAATTATAATTGAAATAAAAAACTGTATCACTTTTAGGGTAAGCAAACCTGAAAGCCCTGAAGCACAGGTTGGTATGCTTGAACGCTTCACGCAAACTTTGAGCGACGAAGAATCATCAGACGATTCATACTTTACCGATGCGGATACTGAAGTCAAAGGCTTTAATCTTCTTTCTAACGTTGACGACCATGACTACGATAGCGACTCAATTCCTGAAGATGACCTTGATGAGGAAGACGTAGAGGGGGAAGAGGAGGGTGAAGAGGAGGAGGAAGAGGATGAAGACGAAGACGATAGCGATTATTCTATCGAGGAGTACAGTAACTCGGAAGATGAACAACAGCAAACTCTTGCGGAAGCCTTCGACATATATTTCCACGAAGTTTGCGTATGTATATACCTTGGTTTAATCATTTTAGATCTCTTCCGGTGTTTGATGTATATGCACGGAGCCATGCTCGTTTTATTCTTATTGTCTACGCATTAATTTGCCTGTTCTATTTCCATTGTAAATTATATTCTTATAGTATTTAAGTTAGAGTTAAGTATAACTTTTATTGCACGTTGTAAAAAATTGCATATTTTAATCATTTTCGTACTACATTTCATTGAAAATCATTTTTAGTATTAAGTGTCTGCCAGAGCATGAGTAGTGCGCATGTGCGATGATAAAATTGGTCATAAGATCTTTTTAAATTTCATTTTAATAACTGTACTACATTAAAAATTAAATCATTCATCTTATAAGGTTGCCATTGAAGTGCATATAGTTGCCTAAATATCGGCGTAAATTTTAAATTCTTAACTCGAGTATTTATAATATTTTTCGCGCAAGAAATTATAATTATTTAACAAAACATTCAAAATAATTATCATCATGTTGCTACCGTAAAAAATATTCAGAGAGGACTCTTCAGGAAAACTTAAAAAAATGGACACTCGAAGTAAGAATTTAAAATGTAAGTCAATATTTAGGCAACAATCGCAGCCTTAAATTAAAACTACTAGAATTGCCATCATCATTATTATTTTCGCTAAAACCTGTGATAGTACTGTATAAACTCTTTCAATGTGATATGCAGTACAAAAAGTAAAACATACGCTTACATAAACGTACTATATTAGTTATGATAAGGTATTTATTTATTGTTGATGTTAGATGCGCATGCAATTGTTTTTTTTTGAAAACAGGTGGCTTTATACGTTTTTAAACTAAATGCATAATTCGAAATAAATCTTATTTAACTGTTGTCATACTTGTAGTTATTGTTGAGATTTGAGTAATTTTTGATAATCGGTAAATGGGATTAGGGGGTAAGTATATAATACTGCTTTATTATGGAGTTGGCTAGCAAATATTATTAATTGGAAATGAGGAATGAAATGATGAAGATCTTGATAACAACTTTATATTTATAGAACGATAACAATTAGCTGTAAGTATAATTATTGATGTGTAATTCCATCTAAGACGAGAAGAACATCTCCATTATTGTCATTGTATTCCAAACGGTTGATCAGTACCATCTCGTGATCATTTTGAAAAACTTTTTATAATCTTCTGCTCATGCGCCTAGTGTAAGTTAGGTGTGCACTGTGCTGTCCGGTTTGCGTTACATTACGTCCATCTTGCAAAAGACCTATACTGTTCATTACACACTGGTGTTATTAAATAAAAGTGCTAAGACTATTTTTTGGTATCAAGCATTATGGCTACTGATGCTGATAATAAAAAATTGAGTGATTTACGAGTGGTAGATTTGCGGGCAGAATTAGAAAAAAGGGGGCTCGATAAAACTGGGGTAAAAGCCAGTTTAATTGAAAGATTACAAAAAGTATGTACAAACTTATTTCATAATTTCATTTCAACTAAATATTAAATAACTTTCTAATTATATTCTGCAACTTGTACACAATTGTTTTTTTTTATTTTGTCGATAAATAGCTTATTTTAATATTAAAAAATGGCGGAGATAATTGAAACTATATATAATTTATCTTCCAACTCCCAAACTTTCCTGTTTCGAGTTCTATTCCTATGATTAATTATATCTAATTAATTATTACATGTAATTACTTATTATTTGCTTTGATTCACGCCTTAAGGCAATTTGTAATTTAAGTAATAAACGATGCGTAAAACATTTTTAAATAAACTTAAAAATAATTCGATTTCGAAATTATTGCTGACATCTTCATTTTTCTGAATCGAACTAAAACGTGGACTTGAAAAGACTAACACGTACAGTGTAAATTTGTTATTGATCCGCATTTTAAGCATAAATATATTTTCGTTAGGCACTCGTTTCTGAAGGCAAAAATCCTGACGAATACGAGTTTGAGTTATGTGACAAAAAACCACTTAAACGCTTATCTACTTCAAATAGTAAGTTATCATATTTAAATACTAAATTGTTGAATACAGGTGTACATAACCTACATTTTTTAGGATCAGAAGAACACACTGAAACATCTGTTGACCAATCAGCAAATGATTCTGTTCTTGTAAGTATTAATATCGGTTTCATAAATGCCTTACTAATTATATGTTTCTAAGTAGTTCGTGTTATTTATTGATTGCATTATTAGACGTAATTTTTGTCAAGGTCAATATCAAACAGCACTATATGTCTTGTTGTAAAATAATAGAAAACACTTTCCCTTAAAACATGTATACCACGCGGGTTCATCCATCTTTGACATGTTGGTAAATTAACCGTATATTTTTGTTTGTTAGCAGATCGAAACCCAAGCTCACGACGTTGCACTAGAAGTGGTATGTGGTCATGCCTTTTTTTTAGATTGTGTATATGTTGTGTTTATTGTGTATATTATTTAGATTCCGGAATCGAATCAAGATAAAAAATCTGAAGCAACTGGGGCTGAGAGTCCTCTCAATCTATCAATAGGCGAAGAAGAAGAACATTTATTATTAAATTCAGTAAGTTATTTATCATATGCTAATGGGTGTAATTATTATGTCTAATCTTCTCGTTTATTTATCTTCCAGGGTGACGAAGAGTCCATAAGCGGATCTCCAAAGAAATTAGTTGGTAAGTGTTGCATAAGTTAATATCTCTTATTGCTACTGTCCCTCTCTCTCTCTATCTTCTATTTTGAAAATTATCTTTATGTTGCCCCACATCTGTAGTGATAGTCGTTTTTCTGTTTATGATAACGAGTGATCAAATAATTACAACTATTTTTAGTAATTGTTATAAATATATAGTGTTTTTGATACGTGTTTGTGTGCATATATATATATATTACGGTTTCCAATACAATTTAAAAAAAAAAGAAACAATAGCTACGAATTAACGCCTGAAGTGTTATGTTACCATCATGAAGAAATGCTGCTGTTAAGTGCAAGTGCAAATTTGGGGACACATTTTGCTGTGAAGTTCTATAATATTCCGCGTTATTTATTTATTAATATTTGTTTTTATTTTTTTTTATTTTATATATCTAATATATATATATATATATATATTCGTCTGATGTGATGATCTATTTTGCAAGATATATTAGATAGATCGTATTTTTGATATATTGAGTAAATATAGTATTGAGATTTTTAAAAGCGTTATTTATGATTGTGTATCATTTTAAAATGTATGAATTGAGCGTTCATCTATCGATTTATTCGAAATGATTGTGTGTTAGTTCGGTAAACACCAACATGAGTGATTCGGAATGAAAAATAGTGACATATATATACATAAATATGAATTAAAAATGTGTTTGTAACGCCAGTATATAACCCGCTCCATCTATTAGTTAAATCTTAATAAATTCCGTCATCTGAACAAAATAAAAAATGTCAATAGGTAAATTAGATATATTTTTTCCACATTTGTACTTAATACGTGTCATTTTAAAAAAAGGGAACCAAAAACGATGAAATCCGTGCCTCTTACAGTTGCTACTTCCTGTGAAGTGTGCTCACAGCAGTCAAGTATTTGGGAAATGAAGTGATTGATCCGAGATCTGTTAATATAGATGAGAAGACAGCAGCTAGCAACGTTGGCCCAAGCACTGATAGCGTGAAAGAAGTTGATAGTACAACATCAACAGCAACGATGATCAAAGTACCAAACGATGTTAAAGAAGACGATGACATCGATTTGAGCGGCGAGCATAACAGCCAGGGCGATGACGACACGATCGACGAGTCGGCTAGCCCAAAATTGGATGATTCCACATCAGCCAACGAGACTTCGACGACTAGTGGCGGTGGTACAGGTGCCGGTGCCACACAGGCATCATCCTCCAATTCCACAACTGCACCGAGGTTGGTTTGGCTTCCACTACACACTTGGCTCTACTCCTACTCCTCGTTGCAGAGCTCGTTTGTTTTCTCCTATAAATCTCAATTGTTCTGTGTTCTCGAAGTTTGAAACATGGACTCTTTCAACGTACCCCAAATCATCACGTTCGAAATCTATTTCAAACAATTGCCAATCAAATCAATTATGTGTTTTTCCTCATCAAAAAAGTTTTGTATATCTTCGAATAAACATCGGCTGCAGAGGACGATCCAGAGAGACAGACCTACATCAACTACAATAATACTCAGTTCACCACTTCCAGTTTGGGTCCAACACAGTTGGGATACTTTTCAAATGAACCGTTGCTTTTTTCTCGGTCATTTCGTGTGTGATTTCTACTGGATTCCGAAAACAGGCATCGATTTTCATTCTTGATGACTCAACCAGGGAGAGTGACACATCAAGAAGTATCAAGAAATCGGAACTATAAAACAGGATACATTTTCATATAGATTTAAGCATATTTCAATATAAAACAAAGCTTTTTTGATGAGATCCGTTACACACTAATTAATAAATTGTCATGATACAAGTATTTATAAAAATTCAAGGACAGGTAATATTTTCTTTTTTTTCTGATTAAGTTTTACTACTTAAGGAGCAATTTTCACGTTTTGCACGGACCATATTTCGACTTGCACGAGACTGAGTGACTATCAAATTTTACTGTGATTTTATACAGGCGACATTTATTCAATTAAAAAACAATACAAACAAACAAATATTAGTTTTTTTAGAATCTTCAAGTCGTAAATGCATGTTTGTTTTTATAGTAACAAAGAAAACGGCAAGAATGATAAAAATAAGAATGGTAAGAGCAATCCCGGCCGCAGCTTATGGGTAACAAATCTACTGCCAAGCACCCGCGCGCAAGAGTTGAAGCATCTATTATCACGCTATGGCAAAGTTATCGGAGCAAAAGTCGTCCAAAGTTCGCGGTTCCCACGGACACGTTGTTATGGCTATGTCACTATGGAAACAAGAGCCGCTGCTGATGTATGCATCGAAAAACTGAACAACACGGAATTGAAAGGTCAAATTATACGAGTTGCAAAGGTGACATACACGCCCATTCAAACAAAAAACGACATATTCTATTTTAAAACGTATTATTATTCTCAAGGTGCGCCCTGAACACAGTTTACCACTGACCAAAGCTCAGAAGAAAACTGATTCGGCGGAAAAATCCAAAAAGAAAACACCACCAAAAACGTCAAAGAGCGCATCCCTGGATAAACAATCTACAGATAAAAAGAAAAACACATCGACTAGCAGCAGCAACACCACTTCTAGTGAAAAAACCAAAAAAGATGATGTAAGGAGGCTACTTTGTTTAATTTGTCAACAGCGTTAGTGACCGAAAAAGTTTGTTTATAGAAATCAAAGAAGGACTCGGAAGGTGAACGTAACCATAGTCGCAGCAGTAGTCGTAAAAATCGTAGTTTGTCGAAGACATCTGCGCGGCCCGAGCGCAAGACGGATATATTAACATTTGACAAAATCCGGGTGAGTGACCACTAGGCGCATTTCTCGTATATCAAACTAAATACTAAATATTAATCGCGAAATGAGCCCTAAACGTAATTTATCAATAAATATTTACTGCGCTTCTGGCGGTATTTAACTTCTTATGTTAATTTAAATTGCAATCATTATTTTCTATTTCAAAATAAATTATATCAAACATGATTCAATTGCCTGTCATTTAATCACTCTGCTTTATTAAACGTCGAATTTCAAAATATAACACTCGTAATGTGAACTAATACATTTCCGTCAATTCTTAACTTTAAACAATGATTGTTTAATTTCTAATAGTAAAACAAAGTATAATTACATATTTGGTGATTCATTTTCTTGAAAGACTTGTTGCCATTCTGATACAATTTATGGAAAATACCCAATTTGCCCTGGTGATAGAGCGAATTTGCGTTTTAAGACAATCATTAAAATAATAGGAAGAACGCGAAAGACAGCGTCAACGTGAGCGTGAACGTGCCCTGCGCGAAGAAGAAAAACGCCGTCGCGAACTTCAACGTGCACGTGAAATCGAGAAACGTCAACGTGAAGAAGCTATGCGTCTAGAACGTGAACGTGAAAAACTACGTATTGAACGTGAACGTCTTGATCGCCAACGCGTTGAAATTATGCGTTTGGAACGCGAACGTCAGAAGTTGGAACGCGAGAAATTGGAACAAGAGAAACAAGAGTTACGCCGGCAACAATTACGTTTGGAGGAAGCGCGGCGTCCAGTGAAACGACCATCTACGACAACATCTGCAAACTATCGCCGTGACAGTGCTTCCTATCCGGATGAACGTAAACGTCTTGCTACTGAACGTCACTATGAAGAAACTCCACCGCCACCTAGATTCGAAGTATCCTCTAGGTATTTATCCCATACTGCTTCAAACAGCACGAATACAATTTTATGTTTAAGTTCTTACGTTTGAGAAGTTTTCGTGATTATCTGAGCTCGTGTTACGCACTTTAAAGAATAGTACGACACCAATTCTTTTAATACTTCCTGTGTGATTGAGTACGTGGTGCTATTAGCATCGTTCGGGCTTCTATCAGCCATTTTTAAAGTCTAGTTATAAACGGTGGCGCAAATCCATTAAATACCTATATAATATATATATATATATATATATATATATATATATATATCTACCTTAGAATAATTTATAAAATTCTGAAGTAATGATATATTTGTTTATACATAAGCATGTCACGTCTTTTATCTTTTGAAAATGATTTAATTAAGTTTAACAACAAAACTAATCTGTTACAGAGAACCTGCTGTTGAAATTCCCAAATCCAAAGAGATACCAAAGGACTATAAGTCGCGTATGGCATATTCTAAACGAACGGAAGAATACAGTAAACGCAGCGAATTCAAACGGGAATTTCCACCAGCGGAACGTCATACATCTGGTCATCCTGCACACCTTGTGCATAATATTAGCAGTAGTGGCAATGCATCCAAATATGATTCATCTTATGCGAATCGTGAACGGGAACGTGAAATACGCGAACCGGGTCGCCGTGAACCAATAGTACCAAACGTACCTCCACCAAGGATTTCAAAAGAAACAAGGTAATGTTTTGGCTCTTCAAAATGATGGAAATGTTCAAGTAATTTGTGAGCATGTTTATTTGTTGCATAGATACACTGAACGCAGCGGCGAAAGAAGTCCAGTATCGTATCGTCCTGTCCGAGATGAACGCGAACAACGTCGTCCCGTGTCGGATCATCATACCAAAAGCGACATCCGTTCGTCCCGCGACCATCGGTACGGTGATGTAGCGCCAAGCATTAAAGGTAGACATTCTACTAATTCTTACAGTTAACTAAAATTGTTTTTGGATTGTTTAAATATGCTCAGATGCGGCTCGGTACCGCGAAAGCAATTCATGGCACACAAGCGGCGCATCCCCCGTAAAACCTTTCAGCGGGATGAGTAGTTCTGCTAATTCCTCCCGAGAATCTTGGAGTAAAGCAGACAATTGGAGACCAATGGAAGCGGCTTCCAATGAAAGGTAAACTAAACATTTTGACCAAACACTAACAGTGAATGGTTGTTATTTATTGTATAGATGGGGGACTAGTTCTTCACGTATCCTCATGTCAGGCTCTTCAGGAGTACCAAGCAATTTATATTCTGGAGGTAACTCTAATATCTCAGGAATGAGTACGGGTTTATCATGTCCGCCACCGCCTGGAAACAGTAGTTATGCGCTGGATAGATTTGACAGTTATAAATCTTTAAACAATTCACGAAAATATTAATACTTTTAATGTGTTCTACACTACGTTAGTTTCTAGAATAATTAACATCATTAATAATGTTCAATTTTATTTTACTGTATACACTACATCATAGAATTCCAGGTTTTTCTGTTTATTTGTTATGCCATTATTTTTTTTGTGTGTGTTTATTAATATTGTCATCTAGATGTTCATATTTTCCCATTTATATTTTATTTTGTTTAGTATATAAGTATAGAATTTTCTTTCATAGGATAATTCGTATCCTGTTTATATGTTTATTTAAATGTTTTCGAACAAATTACTGTCTAGCTTCGTTCGGTAAAAACAGAGTATAGCATTTGACGCCAATGACACTTTCTTTTGAGCAACGTCACTGGGCATATTCTAGAGCGCTCCTCTGTATTGCATTTACCAAACGCAGCTATATACATACATCTTATGTTTTAGTTCTATTTACAAACGTATATTTACGTATAATCTTGACTATTGTTCTATATACATTCACCTTTTGTTTAAAAACGAAACAAATGTGTTCCCTTTTTGTTATGTTAGTGTTTACATTGAATTGTGTTTAAGTCTGCATTTGTCGTATGCTAGTTCATAATTTTGATGTGTCACTTTATAAAAATAAATGGGATTTATAGTACATATTTGTTGTTTCATTTCATCTGTGATTAAATAGTAGAAATCAAGTTTTATAGATATATAGAAAGAGTAAGGTGGTAGACGGGGAGGGTGTAAATTTGTGGTACGTAGAGTAGTAATAATGAGGTGTTTTGTGTCTTGCAAGAATGAATGGTTGACTAAAAGGGTTTATATCGTGATTACCAAAGTATAAACGGAAGAAAAGCAAGTGGTATAAAGGAGATTGTCTGCCGCGATATTTCTGTATATTTTATTTAAATTAACTAGTTCATCTCCTAATGAAGATTTAGGAGTCGGGTTTAATTAACTAAATTAATAAGCCAGAAATACTGAAATCCCACCAATTATTGAATTTCCCACCAGAGAGATTCTGTCCCCCACTATGGTACGATGTGCGTAGTACAGCAAATCAGGCACCAGATCCCCTCCAATAAACAATTAGCGCCTGCGCATAATCTATCATCACAGAAGAAGCACGTTGTACGGTTGCAAATAGGTTACGTTGTCAATCTGCAGAACAACAACATTGAATATGTGGCCCATGAGTGTAGTAAATTCAACTACAGTGATATTCTCGATTTACATAACAAATTTCACGTTATTTAGTATTTTGTTATTCATCAACGTCTATGATAAAGCCGACTATGTTGTCGATGAATTATTCCATTTACCGCAAGGGAAAGAGTACTGCCAAATGAACTTTAGTTCGGTAAATATAATAATAACATGGTAATTTAACACACTCTAATGACAATCACTTCCTTACAGTGGAATCCAAAAATAACTACATTTCCTGGACTTTACTTGGTTTCGGCTGCCTTATGGGGACCATTCGGGTTATGTTCCGTTTTTTGGTTAAGAGCAACTAACTTGGTCGCTGCCGTTTTCAATGTTTATTTGTTCAAAAATCTGTTCCACATTGCGCAGTCCGCACCAGAACTGCAGGTTAGTATACTTCTGATACAGGGGCTCCACATCAGAAGAAAGGCTTTTAGGCTCCTTAGACGAACCGGCACTCTTCATTTAATAAAAAAATAAATATATATATATATATATTTGGAAATTAATTAAATTGCATTTTACGATTTAACTATTTTTTTTCAACCTAGCGCTTCTGAATTTTCGAATCAGAGCGCTTTAATAATTTACGTGGATTTTTTTTCTCTAAATAATTCAAATAACTTAAATAATTATATCACTTGGTAGTTTTCACAAAAAAATTATTTATTGACGCGTTTCGACTTTTCAGTCATCAACAGGACACATGTGT
Organism: Nebria ingens riversi; assembly: GCA_018344505.1. Classification (NCBI taxonomy): domain Eukaryota; kingdom Metazoa; phylum Arthropoda; class Insecta; order Coleoptera; family Carabidae; genus Nebria; species Nebria ingens. The sequence goes on along the minus strand of JADQWA010000172.1, from coordinate 113,811 downwards.
CCTGATGATGACTAAAAAGTCGAAACGCGTCGATAAATAAAATTTTTGTGAAAACTACCAAGTGTTATAATTATTTAAGTTAACTATGTTTCACCAAGTGCCAACCACACAAACAATTGTTTTTATAATTCAAATAACTTAGTTTGAAATATTTGTTTAATATTAATAACAAAATTTGTCGATGTATACCTTACGGTGTATTTACTAAATGATTTTCTTAGAAGCCATTAAGCTGGTCCGCTTTGCTATCAAGCATCAATCTAGGATTGTTACCACCAATGTACTTCTTTAGTCATCTCTATTACACCGATATACTATCAGTCACATTCGTGTTATTGACTGTAATCCAAGCGCAAAAAAATTGCCACACCACTGCTGCACTATTCGGTATATAAAATCTACAAGGTTAATGATAAGGAGTTTATTACTTATGTAATAAAATTTTAGGTGCCTGCTCAGTTATAATGCGCCAAACAAACATCATTTGGGTTCTAATGATTTTTGGCCAATACCTGATAAATATTTTCATAGTTGCTACATTGACCAGAGTTCGCCGAGCTAGACGAAGATACTATGATTTTTGGGTAAAAATACAGGAAGGTTCAAAAGAATGTTACCACTGTTTTAGCACTAGTGGCAACAACTGTTTGGACATCTAATCGAAAAATAAGTTCAATAAATTCAATTTACTTTTCAGGATGTCTACGAGAGTTGCCTTCAATTCTACAACTCAGGCTTCAGACCTAATCGCAATAAAATATCTTTGAATGATATAATTGCAATCGCTGCATATGTAACTGTAATCGTTGCATTTTGTGTGTTTGTTGTAATAAATGGTAGTATTGTAGTGGGAGATAAAAATGCACACACAGCATCGATTCATATACCGCAACTATTTTATTTTAGTTTATTTTGTGCTGTGTTTGCATTTCCACATTTATTTCTGGAATTTGTGCCATTTGTCAAGTATTGTGTGAAACGAAAATTAACAACCTTATTCCTATTAAGTGTGTGTCTTGTAATTGTTCACTATAACACGGTTACACATCCGTATTTGTTAGCTGACAATCGTCATTACACCTTTTACGTTTGGAATAGACTTTATGGTCAATATTTTTATGCAAGGTATGCTATGGTGTTTGTTTACTTTTATGCTATATATGCGCTTATAAAACGTGCAGACTGTGTCAAAAATTTCATTTTCTTATTCACTTTCATACCTTGTGCTATTTTTGTGTTATCACTACAACAAATGATTGACGTCAGGTATTTTTTTATACCGTATATTTTGATTCGTTCTAAATTTAAAAACTGCACCTCATATGTACTGATTATAGAAAATGTGTATTATTTAGCTATCAATTATGTGACTTACGAAATATTTTTCACTAAAGAAATTTATTGGCCTGATTTCCCTAAGGCACAAAGAATTATGTGGTAAATCATCTGATTTAATTGTAATACTCTAAACATTCGAATTTAACTGGACGCTTTATGAAAAGACTGCTTTAATTTTAAAATACACTAAAATTACTCAATGTAATATTTCTTGTAAATACACAATAAAATTATTATAATAAATGTTTATTATAACATTAATTTTGTTATTTAATGTTCCTGCTTGATTGAAAAACACGTTAGGTTTTGGAAACAATTATTTATTAATAACTCGTAAATTACAAATATATATATATATATAAAACTTTCCTGGTAAATAGGCTTAGATTGACCAGATGCGGTACATTTTTTTCTTAACTATAAAACGTTATTTTATTATACATTCAAGTTCAGGATATAAACTCTAATTTTGAACGTAATCAAATAGATATGAAGTCACGATTTATTATTTAGTAATGTGTGGGTGGTTTTTGATTATGAACCCATAAAATTATCAAAATTGATTGGTTTCCCCTCAACGGTTATTATTACCCTTATACAAAAACATTTTATGCTATCGACAACATACATATGTATATAAAGATATAAATCTGAGCCGAGTATGTGATTAAATATGATATATAAAGATATTTAAAATATATATTTTTGTTTGTTAAAAAATTGTTTAGCATACGATTAAAAGTGTAGTTTATTTAATTTATACTTCCTATAATAACAAGAAGGACAAATAGTACATTTTTATTGCTTTGGCAACAGTTGATTGTATATAAAAGTATTAGCTTTTGCAATAAATAATAGTTGCATTCCTGAACTTGAAAACAATATATATTATTATTATTATGAATTGTTTGCGTATCATAATAAATAATCGCATTGCGTTTAATATTTACATTCTGATAATAAAAATGTGCATAGATGTAAAGGGTGTTCTGGCACCTCCATTTGATGGGAATAGGCATGAAGTTATGTATGTATAATAATAATAATTTGAAAATAAATTTACCGGTCAAATACAATGGTGTTTGGCGTCCTCAAACAAGCGTCGCTTGAACTAACCGTGACGCCTGTATCCTGTAGCAAGTATCAGAATGGCGCATGGCTGTTCGTTATAGATACGTTCATACACTAGAATAAATACTAAATTCGTTAAACAAAATTTAAGTAATATGTATGATGAATAGTTTGTTAAAAATCATAGTTTACTCGTTAATCCTTTGTTAGAATTTATAATAATTATAAGTGCACATAATGTCTGGTCGCGATAATCGTGTCAAATACTACATATGTAATTTAGGTGAGACACTTTATATACAATAGAAAATGAAAGTTGTTCTTTATTTTTTATTCATTTTCATTTGTTTATGAGAGTTTTCTTAATATCAAACACGCACATGCTTTATTTTCTATATGTTATTTATCTATTACTAACTAAACTATATCTATATATAATATACGGTTTGATATTGCGGTGCTTTGCAGATCGATATAAGCTAAAAACAGATAATAATATACAACCGCAGTCACAGTACAGTCTCATTTATAAACACATTTTGTTGTAGGAAAATATGCCATACGAATTGTTTACGTTATTTTACATGATATGCGGTTTTCGTCAATTCAGTTATCAAATGATCATGATTTATACACACATACATATATATATATATATATATATATATATATATATATATATATATATATATATATATAATATAATATTGCTAACTGTTATTAAAAATGTGATAAAACATTATCTTTTTTATCTTTAAAGCTAAATAAACACTCATAAATATATGATCGTTTGCATTAGTAAAATAAACCACGTTTACAAACCTTTCCACCGTTTATATATATAATATTGCTAATTGTTATTAAAAATGTGATAAAAACATTATCTTTTTTATCTTTAAAGCTAAATAAACACTCATAAATATATGATCATTTGTATTAGTAAAATAAACCACGTTTACAAACCTTTCCACCGTTTTGTGTTGGTGGCATTTCCTGTGATAAAACAGTAGGAGTTTTACGTAAATGACATTATATGAAGATGACAAAAAAAACATAATTTTGTAAGTCTGCATTCGGTCAATAACAGATGTTTGAATTTTTTCTACGTGATTATTCTGACATATACAATAAATAAACGATTATCTATTAAAATGACGTTAAAAGTGATATATATATATTTGCAACAACAAAATAATTTCTGTGCGTTTTAAAAGCGAAAACCGCATATAATTGAAAATTCTGCCGCAAACCAATTTGTACATTATTTTTTAGAGAGGTGCAATGAATTCAGCAGACGTAAGCAGAATTTATATGGTATTTGTGATGACAAAAACGATTTCTGACTCGTAATATTGGCTATATACACTGAATTAAGATAGTTTAATAATTTCTGCAATAAGGACACATGCTTACACAACAGAAAGGTACATATAAATACTATTTCTCCTCTTTTATTTTCTTCAAATCAAAACGATTTTTCTAACATTTATTTACTTATATTACCTGAAGATAACATAATTATACTGATAGAAATAATAGAATATATACATATAGTCTACATTATTAATATATATATATATATATATATATATATATATATATATATATATATATATATATATATATATTCTAATTGATTGATTATTTCATTTAAATGTTCGTACGATTACTTGTAATTTTTCTTTGCAGGTCTAGAAGTTCCTAGATGGAATCATGAAAGTTTCCTTGAAGTTAACATATATAATAATATTTATTTGCGCATTTTTAATTTTATACCAATATCATTTGTCGAACGCATGGATCCTACCACAAGCTCAATCGGTGGATATCCAAAATGTAGGACGAAGCAATATGAAACAAGCGCTTCAGCAAATGGATAACATACCCTTGCCGAATCGGACAACTACTTCTATACCTCCAACAGCAAAAGTATTCTATTATTCTCATCACACGCGTCTGCTTTCGAGCCAAACATAAATCTGTTTGTCAGCAGGTAATACCAAATATGCGAACATTACAAGAAAATACGGCGGATAAGTTGCCGTCGCTGTTTATAATTACGCCCACATATCGGCGGCCCGAACAGATTCCCGAATTGACGCGGATGTCGCATACTTTGATGCTAGTGCCAAATATTTACTGGCTTGTAATTGAAGATGCTAAAGAAAAAACACCTCTTGTTACTGAGTTACTCGAACGCACTAGTTTGAATTACGAACATCTTGTTGGTGAGATCATTTTTAATATGCATACATACATATATCACCCTACTTTAAACATTTATTTCTGACGCATTACTCTATTACTTAAAATTACGCCCCACATATGTAGTATGTATGTACATACATACATACATACACACATAAAGGAACAGCAATATATGTACATTTATTACAAATTGTTAATTATATAATATGCAAATTAATTAACACCATATAAACCTATATTTATATTATTCTATAATGAATAATATTTTATTTAGTAACTCATATTTCTCTTCTTAGTATAGGTGATATTTTAAATAAATCAACGAATTATGTATGCATGTATGTATGTACATATATGTCATTTATCAAATATCAATTCCTGCCTTAAAAGAAGTTTTCTTTTTTACCATTTGCACTAAATGAGAATTAATAACATATATATATATATATATATATATATATATATATATATATATATATATATATATATATATATATATATATATATCTTTTACGATAATATGCTAGGGCCATAAATAAGTATTTGACATAAATATAATTATTCATATTAAAAGACAGGCACAATAGTAAAATGAAGCTATCTGTGTTTAATTTTTTATTTATTTTTTTACTTATCCTTGTAAATTCGATATAATTTTGCCTCGTGCTCGATAATCAATCATTATTTATCACTCGAAGTTTAAACAATGTTTTAGCTCCAATGCCAGATGTATATAAAAACCGAAAAGGTGCTAAGCCTAGAGGTGTATCTAACAGAAACCGTGGCCTTGAGTGGTTGAGAGCAAATGCAACCACCGGTGTATTTTACTTCGCCGATGATGACAATACTTATGATTTAAAAATATTCGAAGAGGTAAGAGAATTTCTCGCGAATCACATCCTTGGACTGCGTTAATTTTATTTTCTTTATCAACTTTTTTACCACGTAGCGATAACACATTGCGATTATTATCAAAATGACCTTCCACATGATTTTTATTTAGTATATGTATATACTGCATTTTATTGCAATTAAATATATATATAATTAATTTTCTATGCCTATTAAATGCATGCTAATAAATAATTTTTATAATTGAAACATAACTTGCTTAATTTAATTATGTTTTTGAAATTTATTCCTCGCTTAAGGAAAATATCATCGACACTACTTGGGCTATACGCACAAAACATATTCGTAAATATTCGCGTTACAGATGAGGTATACGAAACGTGTATCAATGTGGCCAGTGGGACTGATTACGAAGCTAGGTGTTAGTACACCGGTGGTGCGCGACGGCAAATTCATCGGTTTCTACGACGGCTGGGTGGCCGGTCGTAAGTTTCCCGTCGACATGGCCGGCTTCGCTGTTTCCATTAAATTCCTACTCGAACGTCCAAAAGCGAGTATGCCATTTAAGCCTGGCTTCGAAGAGGACGGCTTCCTCAAAAGTTTAGCACCATTCGAACCTCATGATATTGAATTGCTTGCCTCAAATTGTACAAAAGTAAGCGGACACTTTGAAAACAGGAATTAACTTAGCTCTATGTTGCGCGTGCGCAAGCGTCTTGATTTAATTTTAAAAAAAAAGCATCAAAAGTGATATATCTAAATGGACTAAGTTGATTCTGTATTAATAAATTATATGAAAGAGATTTATAAGTAATTAATTAAACTTTTGTAGGTTTATGCTTGGCATACGCAAACGAAAAAGAACGAACCATCTAAAAGTCTTGAAATGCCAAAGTACAACAATACTAATTTGGTGATATTAAAACAAATCATAGTGTAGCTGTTTCTTCTACGAACATATGAATATTGATTTTTGTTACTCTTATAAAATTTAAAAAAAAATGCTTTAATATTTCCACTATATTTGCATGCCAGCACTGAGAAAAAAAAACAAACAAACTTATAAACGAAAAGCCAAGTTACAAAATCTTCAATCACCCCTTATCATCCCCCATAAATGATTTATATTTATTTACACTTGTAATAATTGTATATTATTAACTGAAATTTACTAATGGCTGAGATTAATTTCAAAAATACAATCACTTTTTAGAACAATTAATACTCTACAGCGTTATGTTATAATATCTAGATAAATATAAGATAAACAAGTATAATATATACTTTTTATACATTTTTTACAGTATTTAAATATTCTGTGCACTGTGCTATCTGAATTTAAAAGACATATTACTCCATTTTCCAACATATTTTTTAAAAAACTAGATTATAACTTGTTATGTTATTTTATGCTATGTCTACAAACGTTAAGTTTACTAGCGGTTAGTAATGTCGTTTGTGTTTTCTACCACATTTTAAGAAGTTTAGTAACTGCTTCAAATAATAATTTAGAAACGCGTTCCTTACTCAATGGTTGCCTATCAACTGCAGAGATTTAAACTTAGACCCAAAGTGGAATTAGCGCTCTAGACATATAAATAAAATGAATTTCGTGTGTTGGTTTTCTAAACGCTACTAGACAGAGCATATTTTAACTTTTATAATCAGGTTTTCACTTCGAATGTAAAGGAAAACTTATTATTCAGTAGAAAATAATTATATGAAAAAATGATTACTTAATTAAGCACATTAGTTACTGATAAATCTTATGTGATATAAATAATAATGATAAAAAAAAACATTATTTCTTATGATTTAATTGTAATATACTATTATTATTATTATACTCGCCCGTGCGATGGGAATAACTACCTGTAAAGTTTCATAAATATCCAGTATAATAATTATATATTTTGTAAAAAGCATAATACATATTTCGCATTCATTATTATTTACCTTCATCTATCACAGTATCAAGCCATCAAATTGTATTTTATTACTACAAACACGGTAAGAAATGGTCCACTCTAATCATAATTGCGCTATATAGTTTTATAAATACTAGATTTATGTTGTATAATAAATAATAATTTGTATAATTACGTAAACCTTGCAATAATTATAGCGCGTGTAGTAAATACGTCATTTAGACGCCAGTGAGTATATACATATACATAGGTACTCATTACATGCGCAAATTATGATAGCATTAGATAATCTTACTAGAATTTTTACGTAATGAAAAACAAGTCACCATTAGTAATAAATATTAAGTCATTTCTGAATATATATTGCTCACTAACGCTGCAATTCGGAGCAAATTTACAATTCCGTAAGCAGAATCTGTAAAATTTTGAAAAACTTTTATAGTATAATTTTTTTTTAAACATTTTTACATGCTTTTCGAAAATGCAGTCAATCGCAGATCCTTGCTGGCCATCACCAGTTCTATAAGCCTAAGGAACCAATTTCACTCGGAAGACATCTTCATCAACTTCTGGAGGATTCTAAGGAATGAATGAAGACAATGAAATTGTAAGTATTGTTTAAATTATTTTATTTATTACGTTTGACTTAATTTACAGTTTAAACAAATACATTTTAAACTAATAAATTTTATTTATTTGTTTCAGAGAATGCAGTCGATTGAAGATCCTTGCTGTCCATCCCATCGGCAGTTCAATGAGCCTGAGGAACCATTTTCAATCAGAAGACATCTTCATCAACTTCTGGAGGAATCTAGAGGATTCTAAGGAATGAATAAAGACAATGAAATTGTAAGTATTGTTTAAATTACTTTATGTATTGTGTTTGACTTAATTTGCAGTTTAAACTAAATAATTAAACTAATTATTATTATTATTTCAGAAAATGCAGCGGAAACTCAAAGATCACCGCCCCAACCCCCCTAAACCCATAAAAACAAATATGATTTATTATGCATTATTTTTTAACTGAATTTATATATTTCAATTATATTTATAAACAATTGTGCTTGTAACAATGATTTTTGTAAATACAAATATAAAAACATTATAAAATATACATATATTCTTTTACTTTACCTTAAAACTCCTTAAAATAATGTTAAAAAATAGTTAACATTTTACTTATAAACAATCTAAAAATATCATTTTAAAATTTTAGTCGAAAATAATGTAAAAGTGTTCAAATTTTTTTATACTAATTGGAATTTTTAGGTTATATATAACCTCAAAATTTTAATTAATTTTTCACACCTTTTAAAATTTTCAAAAACATGACTTGCATGTTCAAAAAGATGACTTGCAAAAAAATATTTTTAGGTTATATATAACCTCAAAATTTCAATTAAAATTTTTCAATTTTTGTTAAAATTTGGTCAAAATTTTGTTAAAATTTTTGAAAAGGTGTGAAATTTTAATTAAAATTTTGAGGTTATATATAACCTAAAAATTTTTTTTTGCAAGTCATGTTTTTGAATATGCAAGTCATGTTTTTGAAATTTTTAAAAGGTGTGAAAAATTAATTAAAATTTTGAGGTTATATATAACCTAAAAATGTCAATTAGTATAAAAAAAATTAAACACTTTTACATTATTTTAGACTAAAATTTTACAAAAGTAAATTGATATTTTTAAATTGTTTATAACTAAAATGTTAACTATTTTTTAACATTATTTTAAGAAGTTTGAAGGTAAAGTAAAAGAATATATGTATATTTTATAGTGTTTTTATTTAAAACTAAGTAATATAAGTACAAATATCATTGTTATAAGCACAATTGTTTATAAATATAATTCAAACATATAAATTCAATTAAAAAGTGATGTATAATAAATCATATTTGTTTTTTATCTGTTTAGGGGGGATGGGGCGCAGATATTTGAACTGTATTTTCTGCAAGAAATAAAATTAAGTATAGGGGGATACAGACAACAATAAATATGATTTATTGTACATTATTGTTTAACTTAATTTGTATGTTTAAATTATACTTATAAAGACAATTGTGCTTGTAACATTAATTTGATATAAAACCTAAAATAGTCATTATTAACCTGGATTAATTAAACGTTAGATCGGAGTCAGAAAATAAATGTATTTACATCAATATCAAATTATAAACTGAAAAAATTATAAAATATTATGTTTAGATTTTTTCGGAATTCGCGATTTTATTGATTTCTTCCGTTTTACAGTCTGGTCCTTCAAGACTTCATCTTCACCGTCTAAAACATCAGCTTCTTCTAGAATTACAACTTCATCTTCGAGAACCTCATTAACATTTTCTATTACTTCTACTCCGGGTTCATTTATGGGCGTTACAAAATGTTTCGGTCTCATAAGCATTTGTGTCATTTGTATTTTCATATATTCCTGTAAACAATATTTTAAATAACTAGAACTAAACTATATAAAAGTAAAACTATTTCAATATATGGTTAATAATAATTATTGCAATATTAATATATAGGTTTATAACCTGATGTTCTAATTTCATATTTTCCAAATTATGAATTCGAAATTGTCTATCTAAAGCACAGCTAACAACAATTGGTGTTTCATAATCACACATTAGATCAGTGATGCCTCCCATGAATCCTTTGAATGTCTTCAGTGGTTTGATGCTGTTCCGCAAATCCATTAATTGAAGATGACCTCTACTGCTGCCAACAACGACTTTTTCTTTAGTGTTCGTCGCCGCGATAGTTGTATAGACAGCTTCCTTATTTTTAAATACTTTTATAGGTCTTCTCTGTGCTCGCGTATCGTATATTCGAAGTTGTCCTTGTTTAGTAACGGTTCCAATATCAATTCCAGCACCATCATTGAAGAACGTAATGCCGTTTATTGAAATTGGTTGTTGGAGGTCTAACTCGTCATGTTTATCCTTTTTGGTTTTAATACATTAATGATCATTCATATTCTTATGTGTGCCACTTTACTTACAGCTTTTCCCTGGAATATGATTTGTTTCGTTGTTATATCGTACACTTTAACATCGTTCAAAACGCCTCCGATTGCAAATGCATCCGGTTTATGTGGATTTAATATTAATTTTTCAATTGTCTTTTTTGTATCTTCATTGTTTAAATATAGTTCAGTTCGTCCTTTGTTCCATTGATAAACATTTCCTTTATGTGTTGCTAATAAGATTGATCTAAACAAATGTATAGAAATACATTTACCGTTAAATGTTTTAGGTTATATATGAAAACATACTTTTCATGTGCTGCAGCTCCAATAATTCGAGAATCTTCTAATTTATCTATGTTGATTGTCTTATTCGAAACTATATTATAGATTTTCGCATTTCCTAACTTGTATCCAAGAATGATTTCTTGGTTAGACCTTCCCCATGCCAAGGTGGATATTTCACATTTTTGATCGTTTCGTAAATGCACTTGCCTGTCTTTGATTTTATGCGAGTCTATCTCTATATTGATAAAAACATATATACAAATTATAAACTTATAGATGTATTAATGTCAGCGTTTTTATTTACGTATAATAGAGCCAGCCACAGTTCCCAGAAACAATTCAAAATTGTTATACTTATTCATGGTGGGTACACGTGTTGTGAACCACAACTGACAACTGTACCGCGCGTCAATATAATTGGCTATCAGAGCGTCGATTTCATAGAGTTGTACTACATAAAGCAGTTGATAATCGTCTATTATGTTATTAGTTAATACAGAATGTATAAGTTGAAAAAGTCATTTTTGGATTTGAATTCATAATTTTAAATGAAGTGTGAATCTGATGTTAAGAACTAACTCTAAAACGCTTAGTTTGCTGTTGTTGCGCTGCTAGCGGCAAATTTAGGCTTAAACGAGCCCCATTAAGCTCGACTGTCAAAAAATTGGTCTCTCAAAATTCTAAAATGTAACAAAATATAGAATAACATCATTAATTTTGTGATTATGGCACAAAAACCAGGAGAGTGGACAAACACATTAATCTCCAGATTTGAAGAACAGGTGTGTTTCATGTTCAGTTTCTTTTATATGAATTCAGACAGATGTCAATATTTACATTATATCTCTGCAAGAAACGAATGACACTTGAATTGTTTATAAAAATAAGTTGCTTGGTGTTTTGGTTTTAGTTACCATGTCGAACCGGACCACAAACGACACATTCGCGAATGAATGTCGAGCAAAACAAGAACTGTCTCATTCAAATATCCAGATATCGTTTCTCCCTGGTCATTTCAGGTCTGACGAAAGTCTTGCAACGGGTTAACGAATCGGTAATTCACTAACAATAAATATTTTTATATTTATTTATCTACCAACTAATATGTTTTTTAAAGTTTCAACCAAGTGCATGCGGTGCACCCCGACAACATAGTCCAGAAATCGAACGGAATTATTATGAGAGCCTCTACATCGTTTTGGACACCTTAGAACGATGTTTAAGTAACCAACCTAAAGACACTACGAAACATGATGAGACAATGAATGTCAAATTATTGTTAAGAGAAATTTGCCAGTTTATAGGTAAGGCAATTTATGTTTATTTATGTATTTTTAATTTAAAAAAAATTAAAAAAATTTGTGTTTATTTCAGTGTGTTTTGTCGATGTTCCAACCGAAAATTCTCATGCAATAAAATTACTAGCAAGCAAAGTTTTATTTGCATTAAGTTTAAATTTCTTTAACGCTGTTTTTAATCGGATTTCTGCTCGATTACAAGAATTGTCTGCTTGTTCAGAAGAAAACCCGGATTATAGTGATATCGAGTTGATTCAACACATCAATGTAGATGTCTATCGATTAACGCGTCTTCTAACTGGTAAGTTTCATTAATTCACAATATTTTTAATCTATAATAAATATAAGTATTTAATTCTGCAATTATACACTTTTAAATTAATCCATAAATATTGTTGTATTCATACGAAAAACTTCGTATAACTATGTGTTCTGTGTTTGTTTAGAAACTATTCAAAAATTTCGTTTGTTGAAAAAATCGGCACATTTGGTCCTGATGAATTCACTAGAAAAGGCAATCTGGAATTGGATGGACACGTATCCTCATGAATTTGCGGATATTCAAAAGAAACCAAACGATGAACTATCGAAATGTTGCGAAGGACTCTTTGATATTCTTGATAGTTTTGCTGAGAATAAAAAAAGTCGTGCTGCCGTCTGGCCATTGCAGATCATGCTTCTAATGCTCTCACCTGTAAGTATTTCTGTTTTTATACATTTATCACAAATAAAATTAATCTATGATTCATACTTGTTGAAATTGATTTGTTAAATTGTACATCATTAATAATTGCGTCCATTATTTTCTTGACTAGCGTTCCATTTTCAAACAATCACATTCTATTTATCGTTTATTAATTGTTTATGTGTCGATTTGCGCGCTATTTATAACATTTTATTTACATCCGGCTTCGATTCAGAGAATAATAAAATGTGTTAAGTGCCTTATGCATTTTAAACTTGATTTATTAAATGTGCTCATACATTTCACTTGGATCTAATATACTGTCAAACTGTCGTATACTAATTTATAGTTATAATTCATTATTTAACTTTTTATAACATATGTCAATCACAGTCGTATTTATAAGACAATTTGTAGTTCAAATCAAAATATTTCTCGGCGATTAAAATAGCATTTTTAAGATTCTAAAGAAACATAGCACAATAAAGATTAACTATTTGAAGATGTACAATTACAGTTCTATTCACACTTTAGTTGTTTTTTTTTAAATCAATGTACTTTAGTATTATTTGAAAATCTTATATAATTATATATATATATGGAAAATAATTATTTTTTATTGTTATGGTTATTATTCCAATTTGAAATAGAAAGTACTTGAAGAAATTGTAAATGCTGACACCGGTGCACCTTGTTCACCGCGTCATAGTAAAAAGAAACAATTCATTGATTCGATAAAACGTGGTGTTGGACCTCATGGCAACTCCAGTAAACAATTAACAGAAGCGGCTGCTGTTACTTGTGTAAAGTTATGCAAAGCGTCAACGTACATAAACATACTTGATTCCAATAACGTCGCCTTCACCCTAGTACAAAGCGTTATAAATGATCTAAAGGTACATTGTTTCCCCCAACAAAACTGCGACAAGATTTGACATGTTTTATCTCACAGGCTTTATTGTTCAATCCTTCAAAACCATTTTCCCGAGGGCAAAATTACGTGTATCAGGACATCGATCTGATGATCGATTGTTTTGTGTCGTGCTTTCGTATTAAACCACACAATAACGAAGCTTTGAAAGTCTGTCTAAATTTAATTTATCCATCTACATATCATTTTGTTCTAGTCCGATCACTTTATCAGTAAGTTAATACCATAAAACCATAAAAATATAACCACTGCAACTTCTATAGTAACCCTATAAAAATCAATTTGTTTTGTAGAATAATAACACAACCTCGTCTACAATGGTGGCCTCAAATCGATTTGGTGTACAGTAAATCATCCGAATTACGAGCAATGTTCACAGACACATTGAATAAAGTGACTCAAGGTTACATAACACATACCCCATTACGTATGATCCAGTCGCTAACATTGAAAGGAAAGGATTCACAGAGTAAATTTAAAGAACGGGCAGAAGAAGTACCGGGTTATCGAAATTTATTATTGTATATGGTACGACTTATACATGCGGACCCCATGCTAATGCTAAACGTAAGTTCGGATGTAGTTGCGTAGAAAACAGATTAAATATTAGCTAGTTTATCTAGAATCAGGGCAAGGCGGGTCATGAAATTCAAAGTTCAACATTAGAATTAATTAATGGTTTGGTGTCTTTGGTACACCAACCAACGATGCCGGATGTTGCCCAAGAAGCCATGGAGGCACTTCTGGTTCTCCATCATCCAGAAAAGATTGAAGTTTGGAATCCTGAAGCTCCAATAAATACTTTTTGGGATGTTAGGTCAGTAATGCTTTATTTTAAGATGCGTGAAAGAAAATTGCAAAATCATTCATGAAAACAGTCGAAATTACGCTCGTTTTTATTTTTATTTAAGTGAGTTAGTGACATAAATAAAATCTATATGCATTTTAACAAATCTATATTAAACGCATATACATATTAAATGGTAACTCATATATTTTAGTTCACAAGTTTTATTCTCAATATCACAAAAATTAATCCAACATCAAATCATGAACTACACAGAAATACTGAAATGGTTACGGCAGATATTGGTTTGTCGTAATGCATTTTTATCCAGGCATAAAGAGTACGCAAATGTAGGAAGTCAAATTGCTATTTGTAAACAGGCGCACATTAAACTTGAGGTATTTGAAATTTAATGTTTAATGTTTAATGTTTTAATCATATTTTTTGGGTGAGATAGGTTGTGTTTTTCATGTATTTGTGGAGCATTGATATGGATGCAGTTTTGGTGGCAATGAGCTGCTTTGCGTTGCTATGTCAAGAAGCTGAAATCCGATGTGGTTCTGATGAAGTAACTGTTACATATCTTGTTCCAAATTACCATGTTTACCAAGAACTGGCGCAAGCGTCTACTGTTTTGACTACAGGTATTTTGAATGTGTCCTTTGGGATATTAAACATATTAGATTCGTAGTTTATTTATAACAAACATCTGGTGTAGTTAATAATCAAATTAAATATTAATTTTACAAGCAGCAAGTGGGGATTCTCGAATGTGTTTCCACGATCATAATCAAGGTGAATTTGTGATCTTATTAGTCTAGGAACCAATACTATTTTTTTTTTCTATGTGCCAGAATCGTAAACAATTTTTTTTCTAGAAGTATAAATTAATTTTGTGTGTGTGTTTAGGTCGAGCAGCATTACAGAAACGTATCATGGTCCTACTACGTAAAATCGAACATTGCGTCAATGGCGTACAACCGGCCTGGGAAGAAACATTCCGAAATTGGGATTCTACATCGAAGATGCTTGCGTCATTTCCAAAAACGAAAATGGAAGATGGCCAGCTAGAACCGTTCCATCGGTCAATGGGCAAACGAAGAGCTTCTCATCAAAATTCTGAACACGAACTTGAAGTAATTCATATCTCAAATATACGACAACAATAAAATTATTTATTTATAATAAAGCACAGTTCCAATTGAATGTTTAATTTTTTTGAGATAACTTAGCAATTTTTCTGTATATTATTTGAAGGATCAAATCAATGAGTGGGCCAATATGACTGGCTTTTTGTGCGCCCTGGGCGGTGTTTGTTTACAACGAAAATCTCCATCACGACCTACGATGTCTGCTACGTCACATTCCAGTCTTTCAACGATGAGTTCTACGGCCTCGATGGCATCGTCCTTATCGGACAGTCGTAAATCAAGTGTTCTACCTAATAGCAGCCAGGATGTTCAATATTGTCCAGTCACACAGTAAGTGAATTTATCTTTTAGTTTTACTTTTCCAAAAAGAAACTCTTGAAACGAAAACATTATTAGGTTTGTTGGTTTATTGCTTCGCCTTCTGGTGTGTAATAACGAAAAATTCGGTGCTCAAATCCAAAAACACGTGAAAGAATTAGTTGGCCACGAAATGTCCTCGGCGTTATACCCCATTCTATTCGATCAAATAAAAGCGATCGTTGAGAAATTCTTTGATCAACAAGGCCAAGTTGTTGTGGCCGATATAAACACTCAGTTTATCGAACACATTATTTTCATAATGAAAAACGTGTTGGATAGCGGTAAAAATGACCAACCCTCCGAACATTTAGGTGTTACAAGTATTGAGGGAATGATGCTTGCAATTGTTAGGTAATATAAAAATAAAAAAACAATCAAGTTCAGATGTAATAGAGTAAACGTTTATAGATATGTGAGACATTTAGATATGACAGTACATGCTATTCATATAAAAACGAAACTGTGTCAACTCGTTGAGGCAATGATGAAACGTCGGGATGATTTAGCGTTTCGTCAAGAGATGAAATTCAGAAATAAACTCGTAGAATATTTAACGGATTGGGTGATGGGAACATCACATCAAATAGCCCCACCAAGTTCAGGAGATGTAACAATGTTGACAAGGTATTATCCCTTATACCTTATTATTCTTATTATACATGTTTTATATCTCTTCGATCTATAGAGAATTAGATCAAGCTTGTATGGAAGCAGTTGCTGCGCTTTTGCGCGGTCTTCCTTTGCAACCAGAAGAATCAGATCGTGGGGATTTGATGGAAGCCAAAAGCCAGTTGTTTTTAAAGTGTGTTGTTTAGATAATTTAGCAGATAAATTTGTTGTAATTGATGGTGTTTGTAGGTATTTTACATTATTCATGAATTTACTAAACGACTGTAGCGATGCAACTGAAGAAAAAGATGTGGTTTCTAGACAAAGAGTTGCTGCGGGGAAATTGAACACTTTACGCAACGCAACAATTCAAGCCATGTCTAATTTATTATCTGCGAATATTGATAGTGGTCTTATGCATTCGATTGGTATGTTTATTTTTCTTTCATTTTTAACTCAATAAACTCAAGTTACAATATGAAATAATAAAATTAGGATTTCCTATTATAGGGAATGACATGTTTTTTTGTGTGATTGTAATCTATTTGTTAGATCTGGGCTACAATCGTGATTTGCAAACACGTGCTGCATTTATGGAAGTATTAACAAAAATATTGCAACAAGGCACTGAATTTGATACGCTAGCCGAAACAGTGCTAGCTGATCGTTTCGAGCAGCTTGTTCAACTAGTAACGATGATAAGTGACAAAGGAGAGCTGCCAATCGCAATGGCGTTAGCCAATGTAGTAACAACATCGCAAATGGATGAGTTGGCACGTGTTTTTGTCACGCTATTTGACGCTAAACACTTACTCTCGCCGTTGCTATGGAATATGTTCTACCGCGAAGTGGAAGTATCGGACTGCATGCAAACACTGTTCCGCGGAAATTCGTTGGGCAGCAAAATCATGGCGTTTTGTTTCAAAATTTATGGAGCATGTTACTTGCAGAGTTTACTTGAACCCCTCATCAGACCGTTATTGGATGAGCCCAGTGGTAGTTTTGAAGTTGATCCAGCTAGGTGAGTTTAAAATAATATTTTTTAATGCATTTCTAAAATGACGGTTGTATGTAATCACATTTAAAATTAACTCCGAATTTATTATATGATCAAAGTTGAACTCTTAAGTGGTTACTATAACATCTTCACATTATACGAGTATTTCTTAAATAGATTGGATTCAAATGAGGATATTGAAGAGAACCGTCAAAATTTAATTGCTTTAACTCAAAAAGTATTCGATGCAATAGTCAGTTCTGCTGACAAATTTCCACCGCAACTGCGATCCATGTGCCACTGTCTTTATCAAGTTCTAAGTAAACGTTTTCCTCAGTTTCCGCAAAACAATATTGGTGCAGTAGGTACGGTGATATTTTTACGTTTTATAAACCCAGCCATTGTCTCGCCTCAAGAGATGGGCATAGTATCTAAACAAGTACCACCAACTGTTAAACGGGGACTAATGCTTATGTCGAAAATTTTACAAAACATCGCAAACCACGTTGAGTTCAGCAAAGAACAACACATGCTTCCATTTAACGATTTCTTACGAGTCCATTTTGAGATTGGACGGAGGTACAATTATCCTTCGAAACTATCTCTTACAACGTCGAACTTAAATCATGTTTCATTCTTAGATTTTTCATTCAAATCGCATCTGATTGTGAAACAGTAGATCAAGCATCTCATTCCATGTCGTTTATTAGTGATGCAAATGTGTTGGCTTTGCACCGGTTGTTGTGGAACCACCAAGAACGTATTGGTGATTATTTGTCAAGTAGTCGTGATCATAAAGCTGTAGGACGACGACCATTTGACAAAATGGCTACTTTATTAGCTTATTTAGGCCCGCCAGAACACAAACCAGTTGATTCACAGTGAGTGTTCATCATGTAGGGTTCCTTGAAATAGCTACAACCTTTTTTTATTTGCTCCAGCTTATTATTTTCATCTTATGCACGATGGAGTTCAATAGACATGTCATCAACGAACTTTGAAGAAATTATGGTGAAACATAATATGCATGAAAAAGAAGAATTCAAAGCAATCAAAACTTTGAATATTTTCTATCAAGCAGGAACAAGTAAACTGGGGTATCCAGTGTTTTATTACATCGCTCGCAGATATAAGTTAGTATAATACTCCGATAATGAAACTGATGATATTTATTAACAAATAAAACACCGTAACTTTCACATTTTTATAATTTTGTAGAATCGGAGAAACCAATGGAGATCTATTAATTTACCATGTACTTCTAACTCTTAAACCATTCTGTCATTCACCATTTGAAGTCGTTGTGGATTTTACACATACTTGTTCTGACAATCGGTTCAGGTAATATACGATTTATTGACTAATTCCGATTTGTAGAACGTTTTAATTTATAGAACTGAATTCTTGCAAAAATGGTTCCATGTTCTTCCGAAGGTGGCATATGAAAATATCCAAGCCGCTTATATTTATAACTGTAATAGTTGGGTTCGCGAGTACACCAAATTTCATGATCGTATTGTTGCTCCTTTACGTGTAAGTTTAATCAAATTCTGTCACTGTTATGCCACTGGAAATTGATGAATGTTTAATTTTAGGGCAATAGAAAACTTGTATTTATTGATGCGCCTGCAAGGTTGAACGATTTCATCGATCCGGATCAACAAAAACTACCGGGTGCTACATTGAGCTTAGACGAAGACCTAAAAGTGTTCAATAACGCCTTAAAATTATCACACAAAGACACAAAAGTAGCAATAAAAGTATGTTTATATATTTATTTATGTATATTTAGTGTTCATTATTCTATTTAATATTTAGGTTGGTCCAACAGCAATACAAATAACATCTGCCGAAAAAACAAAGGTTCTTTCACATTCAGTTTTATTGAATGACGTTTATTATGCATCTGAAATCGAAGAAGTATGCTTAGTGGACGATAACCAGTTCACACTTACAATTGCAAATGAAAGTGGACCTTTAAGTTTTATTCATAATGATTGTGATAGTATAGTTCAAGCTATAATCCATATTCGTAACAGATGGGAGCTAAGCCAACCAGTAATCTAATACATATTTACCCGGAAACAATTCATTTATTTTGTTTACCTTGTAGGATTCAGTAACAGTTCACCAAAAAATTCGACCTAAAGATGTCCCTGGTACTCTTTTAAATATGGCACTATTAAATCTGGGTTCATCTGATCCAAATCTACGAACTGCTGCTTATAACCAGCTATGTGCTCTAACAGCAACTTTTGATTTGAAAATCGAAGGACAGCTATTAGAAACCTCAGGCCTGTGTATTCCATCAAATAATACAATATTCATTAAATCAGTCAGCGAAAAATTGGCTACAAATGAACCACATCTAACACTTGAATTCTTAGAAGAATGCATACAAGGTTTTCGCGTTTCAAATATCGAACTAAAACATTTGTGTTTGGAATACATGACGCCGTGGCTGGCGAATCTAGTTCGATTTTGTAAACCATCCGAAGAGAATAAACGGCAAAAGCAAGTTGCTCAGATATTAGAGAAATTGATCATTTTAACAATTGAAGAGGAAGAAATGTATCCGTCAATTCAGGCGAAAATTTGGGGCTCTATCGGTCAAGTTCCTGAACTGATTGATATGGTTTTGGATAATTTTATTCATCGTTCTGTTAGTTCTGGTTTGGGGTCACCTATGGTTGAAATAATGGCGGATACTGCTGTCGCATTGGCTTCGGCGAATGTTCAACTTGTTGCGAAGAAAGTTATTGGACGTTTATGTCGGGTAATTTTGTTTTAAATTTGAACTAATGTGGATAGTGAATGTATTAAGTGCTGTTTCTTTTCCAGGTTGTTGACAAAACGTGTCAATCACCAACTCAATTGCTGGAACAACACATGATGTGGGATGACATAGCCATTTTGGCGCGTTATCTACTCATGTTATCATTTAATAATTGCCTGGATGTTGCTAGGCACTTGCCCTATCTCTTCCATACAGTAACATTTCTAGTTTGTTCTGGATCTTTGAGCATGCGAGCTTCAACTCATGGTCTTGTCATTAACATCATTCACTCGTTGTGTACTTGCACGAAACCTTCATTTTCAGAAGAAACACAACGAGTATTACGACTTTCTTTAGACGAATTCTCCTTGCCAAAGTTCTACTTGCTGTTTGGTATCAGCAAAGTCAAATCAGCAGCAGTGACTGCTTTCAGATCAAGTTACAGACACCCCAATGAAAGATGGTATGTTTCTATACTTATTTGTTTCTAGCAAATACTTACAGACCTTTACAGGTTTGGAAACGAGCGTAGCTTTTCGGGTGCATCAGCTGACCGCGAGCGGTTGTCGCTAACATCGTTGGAAGTGATAACTGATGCGTTGCTTGAAATAATGGAAGCGTGTATGCGTGATATTCCCGATTGTGACTGGTTGAACAACTGGACTTCGTTGGCGAAGAGTTTTGCATTTTGTTTCAATCCAGCGTTACAGCCGCGTGCGTTGATTGTGTTTGGGTGTATTAGTAAAAGCATCACCGATCAAGATATCAAGCAGTTGTTGAGGATACTTGTGAAAGCACTCGAAAGTTTCAATGACATCACACTGCTAGAAGCATTGGTAATGTGTTTAACGAGATTACAACCATTGCTGAGGCCCGAATCACCCATTCATAAAGCGCTGTTCTGGGTGGGGACATCAGTGTTACAGTTAGATGAGTCGTCGTTGTATGCCTCAGGGTTGGCGCTGCTTGAACAAAATCTTCACACGTTGGACTCCCAAGGAATTTTTGAAGAAAAGGTATTTGATTTTGGTCTTGATTTATAGTAAATATTTTATTAATATTATTATTAAATAATACACTACAAATAATAATTATTAAAGAGTTTGGAACAAGTAATGATGACAACACGAGAACCTTTAGAATGGCATTTCAAACAACTGGACCATGCAGTTGGATTGAGTTTCAAAGCAAATTTTCATTTTGCCCTTGTTGGACATTTATTGAAAGGTTTTCGCCATCCAACACCTACGACCGTCTCACGAACCGCTCGAGTATTAACCATGTTATTAGCAATCGTGGCGAAGCCACAGCGTCGAGATAAATTCGAAGTAACACCTGAAAGTGTTGCCTATCTTACAGGTATCAACTTTGTAGTTCAAAGAAAGAGAAATTAGTGACAATATATTTGTGTGTGTTTAGCATTGGTGTCTGTCTCAGAAGAAGTGAGAAGTCGATGCCATATAAAGCATTCTTTGCCACGGTTTGCAGCTGATTCGATCTCTCAGGAAAATTTTCTACCTGATAATTTGGTGCCTCAACCACAATCACAATCGGGTAACCAGGTTACGATGCCGACTAGTGTCTCATCAACTAGTTCTACCTCAACAACGGGAGCCAGTTCCAGTGCAACGAGTGCTACAACGTTATCAACGAATCGACGCCAAAAATCGTGGGACCTACTAGATCAATCGGCCATTGCGCAAGCGCGGCAGCACAAGCAAACTACCGCGCAACAGGTGTGTTCAAATATTATATCTATTGGTTTGTTGCAAGCTTTTGAGTAGTAAACGAAATGAATATTTTTGCTGATTCAGTTGATTGAGTTATTTCTTGTGTTATAAGTTGTTTTCTTTTGAGACATGGGTTGATGAAAATAATAATAACCAGGTTGACACATCCGTGACTAACACAGCTACAGTTTCGACGAATAAAGGCTGGCGGAGTTTGGATTTAACACCAAATCACATTGGTGGTGACAGGGTGATGGTATGTCAAGCGTTGAGTCCAGGTGATCGGGGCCAGGGCGTCGAATCGAATGGGGGTCCCCCGGCGGTACGGCCACCGTTTCGTACGCAACGTTCTAGTTCGGTACCAGTTCAGCAAAATCAAACGCACTTACATCAACAACATGTTTCAAATAATGTCGGAGACAGCCGGCCTGATGCTGGCACGGGCACGTCTGTCTCCGCCTCCAAAGTAAGACAGCGTTGCCAAATCACCTTTTCTCTACTAGACAGGCCCGTATTTCACTCTATCTCTCTTTACCACCTTTATCACTACATTGTCTGTCTTTCTATATATTTCTTCCCGCTCGCGCTTAGTAACTCTTCGCTCAGGGCTCAGCACGTGTGTGTGTATGGGTGCACGCGTCAGAGAACGGGTCTGTCACGTTGCTTTCTCCCTATCTTTTTCTCAAATAAATAGTCGACGAAAATGATGACGTCACACGATAGCAACATCTTCCTGACAAAACATACTTCACCATTTTACAGACGACTGAAGCAACCACTAATAATAGCTATGAAGTCATAGCCAGCGTATGCATTCTATAAAATGGTGACTGATGTTTTGTTTAGAAACTGGAACTATAGTAACACGAGTATGACGTCACAGTTTCCTCGCACATATACCAACCCAGTCTGTTACACACTACACAACACCTTACATAAATATGTCTGCTTTTCTTACTACTAACATTTAGCTGATTCAGTAGTACATTGCGTACATGATTGTGCGTACTTGTCTATAAAATATTGAATATATGTGAATGTGTTTCTGCTCGCGCCTGCCATTTGTGAACCAGACGTATTGTTTTTTTGATTTTTTTAAACAATGAATAGCCTTCTATATACTAATACTTCATGAGTTCAGTTGAAACCACATTAATGATTGCCTTATCTGATTGATTGATTGTTTCTTTTAAATTTTAATTTACTAACTTGAAATGAATCCTTGCCTGTATCTTGTATGCCTGCTCTGCCTGAATGGCTGGGGTGGCCACCACCAGAACGCTCGCGTCCTGTTCAAAACACAGCGCTCATTTTCGGTGCCAACCACCAAAGAACAAAAATCTCTCGATGAACCCGAATCCAAGGTAATATTCTAATAAAAAACCAACGCAAGTAGTTGTGATTACTAGTGATGTTACACTCATTTAGTAATTAACTAAAGAAAATTAGAGTTTTTTTAAACACTAGAAAATACGGCACAAAACATAGTTGATTTGCCGCTCTGGTATATGTAAATTTAGTAGATAATTAAAAGATATTGTCAATTATACAAAAATCGTAGACTGTAGAGTATTTGAACTATTTTTAATTCATCAATAATACGCAAACATAATGGAAGACTTTGACTATTTGATCTATTTAAATAATACCTGGACTTACAGTTACAAACATAAAAGAGAAAAAAATTGCTGCAAAAGTCAGTATTTTCTTAATCTGACGAAGCTACCACTGACCGTCGGTGTTATCTTCATATGCTACTAACTAATAATAAAAATGCCATCACTAGTAATTACATTTTCCATTTGTTTATTGTTTACAACAAGCACTGGCTATTTTAATGTGTGCACTATCAGTAGATCTTAACAATAATTAAAACAGCATGTAGTCTGTGGAGTTTGCTCTTCGCTTTACGCTGTTAACCTACACTGTATCTGTTTTGGGTTGCTACCGTATTCAATGTGAATGTATTTGTTCCATCGATCCTCTTGTTTTATCATTTGAATTTATTTTTCAATCCTCCAATGAAACAC
The DNA here is from genome assembly GCA_018344505.1 of Nebria ingens riversi. NCBI lineage: Eukaryota > Metazoa > Arthropoda > Insecta > Coleoptera > Carabidae > Nebria > Nebria ingens. Next base: position 89,804 of record JADQWA010000172.1, on the reverse strand, counting down.
ATATAAACACGATACGTTCCAACGTATGCCTAACGCGTTTTACAGGACCGCAGTGCCCGGGTTTCCGTTAGCAACGAGAACAACATCCTCCTTGATCCGGAGGTGTTAACAGATTTCACCACTCAGGCCTTGGTACTCACGGTACTCGCTACCCTTGTTAAATACAGTACCGATGAAGCAGAAACTCGTATTCTCTACCAGTATCTAGCCGAGGGCGCTATCGTGTTCCCCAAAGTTTTTCCGGTCATGTAAGTTGTGTGTTTTTTATTTTTAATCAAAATGTTAGTGGTATAAACAACTATAATTGTGTATTTCAAAGAAAGTTGAAAAACTGTGTTTTCTACCATTGTTATGTTTTGTAAATTGTTTTTCTTGGAGTTTTTTTTTTTTTTTACGAAATATAAAAATGTATTTTTGAATGAAAGCAATTGGTTTTTGTTGTAGATATAATTTATTGGATATGAAAATTACTAACGTATTAACTTCATGCCATGACCAAGTAATTCTTAATGCAGTACAAACTATAATCCAGAATATGATTGCTTGTGAAGATACCAGTCAACAACAGTTGCATTATTTGCAAAGTTGTGGATTTGGTGGACTTTGGCGATTTGCTGGTCCATATACAAAGGTTAGTGAACTAATTTTAGGTGGTCAAGAACGTCAACTACATCTAATGATAATCTGTCTGCTTGAAAAAGTTGTTAATACAATTAAGTAATTTGTTTTGTGTGTCCTCTTAGTATAATGGAACAGCTGAAAGCAGTGAATTATTCGTAAACTGCCTTGAAGCAATGGTAGAAACATGTCTTCCAATCGAAGAAACCGAAGGGGAAAATGGCGAAATGCAACAATATCCATCGATGTTGAGCGTCAGCTCAAACATGAACCTGTCGTCGAGTATGTCAAGTTTAACACTGGGCTCGCCCACGGAGAAAGAGATGATAAGCCGTGATTGCGAAGGTGGCAGCAGCACTTCGTTGGGCCGTTCGTCATTCAGTAAACAACGGAATATAAAAACCAAGACTGTATGCTCACATACGCACAATTCGTCTGATGCACCGAAGTGATTTACAATTAGGTACGTTGTAGATTTCTTTTTGCAAAGTGGTAATACAACTAAAGCTACGTAAACGAAAACATATTTTTAGACAAATAAGCACAGGAGGAACACAACGATTTCAAACGTCCATAGTTTATTAGTTCAAATTGCTACAAATACTCTCAACATATAATCTTTACTGTTTAAGTAACTATTTGTAAATGTTATGCAAACTCATATAGGAATTAGTTTATATTGCTTTTCAACCGACTAATATCATCATGAATATAACTGCAATATTGTGTTTGGTGTAACAAACGAATTAGAAGTATATAAACGTTGGGATTGTTGTGTTTTTCGTTCAACTTCATGAATATATAATCAATTTTTATTTTTAGTATTCCAATAATTGCTGTGTGTTATGTTTATGTATGAATGAATGCAATTTGCTGAAGAATCTGTACTTTCAGATTCTATTTACTGATGAGACATTTATTTAATACACAACATACAACTGATCTCAATTCTCGAAAAGTAAATTAAGAAATGAGTACAATTCAATCATTTTTAAATATGAGTTTGCTCCTGCATATTTGTTTCCATTGTCAGAAAAAGTATACTATAGTAGTTATATGCACTTGACGGTCATTTCCATATTAAAAACATATAGAAACTGATATAAAAAAGTAATATCTTCTTTTGTTCGATAGTTTTTCTCAGGTAATTTCAATAATTCAATCACATTACGGGTTTAGACTAAATTATATCGATGTTTAATATATTATACTGCTAGCATTGTCATATTAATTTACATATATTTTTTCATTTTTGGCGTCTTCGTTTAGCAATTGTCGGAATTTGATGTTTGAATTTTTCTTATCATTATTTAGCGTGATTGAGTGGATTATGATAATTATTTTTTAAATATTTTACCACTGAAGGCTTGAATCGTGAACAGTTAAAATAAATACTGTATGCCAAAGACATTTTTTTTTAAATATGTATTTATGAATAATATGATATTTATATTTTTTATTGATATAAGTAAAAGTGATGCCCAAATAGGTTATATAAAAATATATTTAAATGCTGTTATAATTTTTTGAATATAGTTCATAGGATGATAGAATTACAATATTTTTACTGTGTTAAAATAAGTTATTCTAAAGTAAACTTTATAGGTATACATATTATATACATATAGCTAATTATTATTGGCTAGTTACAGTTATTCGAAATATGCAATAATAAACGGTTATTAATGTTTAGGTTTTCATTTTATTTATTCTGATTTTTATAATATTAATAATAAATATAACAGTAGCACAATTACAAATATTCTAAATTTTTTATTGACTGTGACTGCGAATATGTGTTAACGCTATTTCAAAAATTAGTCTAGATAACGTTGTGTTCAGTAAAACATAACTAAACAACACCAATTACGTTGCATTCGCTTTTTGAGCAAAAACAAATCTCTGTACGTGATAATATCATTTCAACGACAATCGTACTGTTACTGATAAAAATACTCTCAACGTCGTATTATATATTTACAAATATAATGAATCTGTGTTCATTTCATAGCAAATATAATTTTCATATTCTAAATAAAAAATAATATTCAGTGTCAGTTAAGAGTCGGTGTTGTTTAGGCTAATACTTTGTTTAAATGTTTTCAAAACTAATAAAATGTGAACAAAAAAAACCGTATTTTAACAAACCTTGAAAATAATGGAATACATACAGTTGATGTCTCTTGAACTTAAAAGTAAAAAACAAAACAATTTATGGTTCAACTTTTTAATATTATAATATTCAATCAAAAACATCATACATTAATAGGCAAATATTGATATAATTGATAAACTTATAAGCTGTTCTCTTTAAATTTATAATTAACTTCGTGATTGTTGGCTCAGTGAAGTTTATCCAACATCGGTCATACAATTGTAAATCAGAACAAAGAAACAGCTAACGAAAACATTAACGAAAAAAAAAATATATATATAACAATAATCACTGTTTTCCTTGAATTAACAAATAAACTTCATAATGTTGGTTCCTTGCGGTTTAACCAACATCAGTCATACTATTGCTAATTGACAAATAGAAACAATTTGTGCATGTCGTTGTTTACAAATGCGTTGTATCAAATGAAACCTCAATTACGTTCGGTGTATCTGATATGGTAGCTGTTTTCTCCCCTTGTATTACATCGCCAATGATCCATGCGGGCCAACCATCTTCCCGTAGGAGTTCATCGCAAAATGCTTGTGCATGCGCAGACGGTAGACATATTAGCAGACCACCTATCACAAAATTTCAATGTGAAACAGTTAATATGAGTTTTAATTTGACATTTTGATACCAGATGTTTCTGGGGTGACTCCTGTTATAAATTTCTTGTTTCCAAGCACATCTGCAACGGCAGCCATTTTTGCAATGATCGGTATTGTGTGAATGTGGAAGCGTACATTTTTACTTTGATTTGCAGCTAGATTTTCTGCATGCCCTTGTAGGCCGAAACCGGTGACGTCCGTGGCTGCATGAGCGTTATATTTATGCATAAGTGTAGCGCCTACCAATAAAACAATATTTATCACGTTCAGTGCCATTAAAGTGTATTGCTTTTTCCTTGTCGCTTAAGCTACTTTACAGGAAAAGGGCTTCCCTATGGTGCATACCTGTCCTGTTTAATCGTGCCATTGATAGTACTGCATGTTCAAAGGCTGTTTCTGCTTCTTGCTCACTTAAAACCGATCTGATATTCTCCCAACGAGTCTTATCTGTTGTTAACCATCTATGAACGTTGCATGCCATTTGTGCGCCTATAGGTTTTGTTAAAATAATAGCATCGCCAATTTCTGCTTTAGACGGTCTAAAAAATAAATGCTGACGAAATCTGAGGGAAAATACTGACTTGACTGACTTACACAATGAATTCATCTGACTGGCATACTGCTGTAGCAGCACCACCAATTATGACCCAAGGATTCAAAACAATATTTTGGCAAATTGGTTCTAAGCCTGCTGCGACTGCGTTATCCTATAATTTTATTTAATATTTCTGTATTTTATTTAGTAAAATATACATATTTATTTCGTAGGTATAAATATATATATATATATATATATATATATATATATAAATATTAATAAAAATTAAAAATACCCGAAACCCAGTAACAATTAGTGGCATTACTGTATCCCTTTCTTTCTCACTCATTTGTGTGCATTCGGACATTAGCATAATCAAACTATCACAATTGACGACACCCATTGCATATAAGTCGCTCAATACATTTGCGCAAGTTATTTTACCTGTACAAAAAAATAATACAACTCATGTAAATATATGTAATAATTTTATCTCATATTTGTTTTTATAATTCAATAAGATGTAAATATTTATGGTTAAAACATATATATATATATATATATATATATATATATATATATATATATATATATATATATAAATAAATATATATTTCCTATATTTACCCATCATGTATGGATCATCTATAAGTGGATAAAAAAAATCTGTAGTTTGTAATAATGAGAGATTGTGATGATTTAATGGTATCAAACATGAATCTAATCCTATACCTATAGGAGAAACAATTTTGAATGTTAGGATAAAAATATTGTTATAATAAATATCGTTGTATTATTTGTTCACATTATTATCTCAATAAATTTATAATTTAAATTATTTTTGATATTAGGTACCTATTTCTCCTTCCGAGTTTGGAGATTCAGTAATCCCCGCCAAAAGGTTCGTTAGAACCCCTGCGGGAATTTTACAACCTCACCCCCTTAGATCAGCAAACTGTGTCAACCTAAAAGACGGATCTAAGCCGTACTTTTCTGGATCAAATATATGATTAGTTTCCATATTAGTTTGGAAATTCTAAAAATATATATACATATAAATATTTATTAATATTAAACACCAGGCACGAAAAGCTATACGCTTTTTTCAAAAGTTACCTTCAAAGATAACCAACTCTTGGCAAAGTCAAAAATTATGATAATGAAGATAGTCAAACCACGTGATTAGATGATTAAAACATATATGTAAAAAAAAAACAAAAAGTGAAATCATCAACAACTTTATGTTATATATATATATATATAAGATACATAACCACACAAACATTCGATGTCGGCTTTATTAATCCAAACAATATGAATAGTTGATCGTTGACGCAGTGTTACGATTACGAAAATGGAAGAATATTCTGAATATTGGGATGAACCAATTGTATATGAAGATGAATTTGAGAAACCTGAATCAACTTTTTATCAAACATATAAATTTTGTTTGGAGCCGACACTCTATGAAGTATTTCCACACATATGGAAATTACTTGCGATAAATTTTATTTTTAGAATTGGCACACAAACAAGTATGTCATTAACAATCACTCAAAATTACATATTTATAATAAAATTTAAAAAAAAAACGTTTACAGGAACATTTCCAAAATATTACAACAATATATTCTCAACTATTTGCGGCATTGCAGTACTGTATTTTATCTTAAGATCATCACTTATTTATATAATAGTTTTTGTTATATTTTGCTATATTTCTTTGCAAATTACACAGTTTTTCAGAGAGTATTGGGCTTTTTCTTTGAGTTTCTTATGTATACTATATCTTATAATAAGGTACGTTGCTTAACAATGTACAGGCACACTTTTATAACGCTAAACTAAATCTTTCAGCGAATTTTATTTCCCGTTACCCCAAGCATGGAACGAAACTCGAGGATTACACATGATTTTCGCTATGAAAGTCATATCAATTGCTTTTGATATCAAAAAGGGAACTCTAAAATGTTTACCAGATACTTTGGAATACTTGGGGTATATGTTATGTCCGAGCAATTGTCTTTTTGGCCCGTGGATTTCTTTAAATACTTACAAAACTGTTTTTACTTGCCAAACATCAATTTTGGTTTGTATTGATGATTATATGTATATATAAGTTTCTTATAAATAGAAGCTTTTCAAATTTTAGGATCTGAGTTGGGCGAAACATATAATATTCACAGCGTTTGTGGCTATTGTATTTTTAACGTTATCCAACTGTTGGGCGTATTGGTTGATACCACAAACTTGGAGGTATTTTTCTTTTTATGTAAAAAATGCTGTGAAAGAGTTTTAAAATGATTTGCTTCTAGATGGTTTGTCGCTTATCAAGAAGGACTTTCATTCCGTTCTAGTCATTATTTTATTTCATATTTGTCGGAAGCTGCAATGATTACTGGAGGATTTACTTATGGAAACGGGAAAAAACGTAAAGATTCTGTTTGGAGTTTCGTGGTAACACATCCAATGTCGATGGAATTACCTAGGTCACTCGTACAAGTTGTAGTCCATTGGAATTTACCAATGCATATGTGGTTAAAAAATTGTAACCTATTGTAACTATCTATATAAAATATTGGAATACTTGAGTTTCCTGTTTTCAGATGTGTTTCAAGTGTGCAAACCATTTGGGAGTTTCTTCGCTGTGATTATGACCTATTTAGTATCATCGTTTTTACACGGCTTCAATTTAAAACTAGCTGCGGTGCTATTATCACTTGGTTTTTACACGTATATCGAGTATAAATTACGGTACAAATTCAGCGTTATATTCGATGCTTGCGTTGCGGCGAATACATGCAAGAGATGCGAGCACAAATACCAAAGTACAAATGCATATGTTTGGGTAACAAATGCGGCATTTAGCATCGTGGTTATGTTTCATTTGGCATATCTGGGTTGTTTGCTGGAAAGTACGGCAGACATGTACGAAAATGAAACGGAATCATTCTCAAAATGGCAGCAATTAGATTTTGCCAGCCATATAGTGACAGTATTTTTATATTTAGTTTATAAGCTTATATGAATCATATATTGAATGTGTATTTTTATAATTGCGCTATAGTGCAATAAATGTTTTTACTCTTTTCTATTAACGGACCATCTTTAATTTAAGTTAATTAATTATTTATGCGTATCAATTACTTGGAATTAATTACGATTATTATCTTTTAAATAATTAATTTACTGATAAACGAATTTCGTTGCGAAAACTATAAAGAAATTTGAATGCAATCGATTTTCAATTGAAGAATTTTAAAAGTATTTGGCAGTGATTGAGAAACGTTTTCATTGGTTATACTGTATAGCGAAGCCAATGAAAACGTATTTCCTTCAATTAGCGGCAAGCGCTCACAATTCGTTGCTTGTGCCTTCTGGGAAAGAAGTTACAATGAAAATATATATTTCTTATAGTATACAACATCATAAATGATTGAACATAAGTCTGTTTTCTAATTACTTTCAAGAATGAAGATTTCGCGCGTAATTCATGGTATCGCCGTGCTATTAATAACTAGGTGTGTTTTCCGCGGATTCATCATCGAGTGATGTGTACTACGTATACTAGTTTAGACGAAGACGCCAAAAAGTTGTGCTGCTCTTTGCGTCGTCCCACCAACCCCATGGGCGGCTTGTTGGACTCACCCGCACAGTGGCGTAACACAGTCCGGGGAATTGAACGGCGCCATGTGTATAATTATACCATGTTTCAATGCTGCGGCAATAGAAACTCATTGTATGCGTCGTGCTTAAACTGAGTACCTCCCGGTGCCACGTTACGCCACTGGACCTATTTGTATTTTCGTTCTAGATCCGTTTCCAACGGGCTACTTCGACGACCAGCTCTGACCGCGAGGCCGAATTAAATTATTACTCTTAAATGCTTTTTATATACATTTCATTCTCGTTTTAATGAAATATTCACACGTGTTACAATAAACGGCGAGCTAGGACAAAACAAATCTGTTTTTAATAAACTTGTATTTCTGTTTTAATGTTGTGTATGAATACAAATTGCGAATATTGTTACTAAATTGTTAAATCGCCATGCCGTTTCTACTAAGGTGGTAAGGTTCTTGTAGAGATTACTGTTTTATTAATGATTGTCAAGTTTGTTTAACTAAAAAAAAAACTCGTTATATGAGCCTTACTAACTGCAACCCATCTAGAAACGTACACTAATATGCACGTCGTTTTTTGCTCTTCTTAAAAACATACGTGGAAATTGATTTTTTAATTATTAACGACTAAAGTACGTACATGTTACATGAAAGTAACAAAGTACTTAACGCAAAGACCTTATCGCATAGATCGCGCATCCTATATGTGACTAACGATGTTTATAACTGAGCTCTACACACACACACATACAGCCACCTATCTCTACGAATACTCCATCAGAAGGACTGTTATTTATAATTAATTCATTTAGATATCAAACCCCCTTTGTTTTTTACCCGCTAATGTAGATAAAAAATGTTTTCCAACTTAGAAATAAATAAATATACTCATTACGAAACTCCACAGAAACTTTTTTCTATATTGCTCAATTTATACATCTCAATATAGCAACGTAAAATACAGATTATTATAAATTCTATTCTAGCATTCAGAAAATCATTTTAATTTTTTTATACATTGCTATATTTGCCTTATGACATCCGTTACTAACAACAAAGTAGGTAAATAATTACTAAACACATTTTTGTAAATCAAATTTTCATATTCAATTACCCTACATATAAATTATAGCTCAAACGCCGCTATAGTCAACAAAAACATGTTTATACTGACGAAAATTAATCTAATTGTAGTAAATATCCAAAAGTAGTGATAAAGTTTCGCAAACAAAAAAAAATCAGGGCGAGTGGTCTTCTATATCCATTCATAATTAAATTTTATTGGAGATAATAGGAATTTATTTCTATATTTGTAAACATATTTGATCGCATGTTAATGATTTTTATATTACTAATTATCAATAAAAGTAATTAAATTTGAAGTATGGTATGCATATCTATATTTTTTATTTTGTATAGATTTTGGTAAAAGTTTATTGAGTTCGATTTTGAAACAGCGAAAATTGGCGGAGGTGCTCAATGCTTGGCAACATTGTATGAGTATTTTAGTTGACATTCTGACTGGTAGATGGTAGTTAGTATGATGGCGATGTCGAAGGGTGGTGTAACGTCTCGACGGCTGACGTTTTGGCCGTCCACATTCGCGAAACTAGTAAAAATCATGTGTGAATTGTGCAGTTTATCATACGGACCGTGTAGTGTAATTCAAAAATAAAACATTTCCATTTATCGACATTTTCATATATATACACTTATATACAAGTTGATGAGCAAATGAAACAAATGCTCGTGTCTGTCGATATTTATGTAGTATTATTTTGTGATGTTAGTGTGATTCGAAAATGGATATGATGGATATTGTTATCTATCTAATGACAAAATTATATGAATACAATTATGGAGCCGCCAGTATATTGCATGGGTATGGAAATATATTCTTATTTACTTTTGAACAAAATTGTTTTTTGTTCAAAATCATTTTTTAAACGTGTTTTATTCATGCGGGTTTAAACACATTCTTTGTACAAAAGACTTTTCTTATTTCCTAGTTAACATATGGTTTTATTTAACTTGTTATATGTGTCATGTATATAAATATATATATATATATATATATATATATATATATATATATATATATATTTATATATATATTATATATATATATATATAATATATATATATATATATATATATATATATATATATATATATATATATATATATATATATATATATATATATATATATATATATTTATATATATATATATATATATATATATGTATATATATATGTGTGTGTGTGTGTGTGTGTGTATATATATAGGGTATATACGAAATAGTCGCAGGTCATTGTACATCGTTGTAGTACACACTAGTGTATTCACCCTGCCATATAGAATGAAACATCGGTGTACTCTTTTCAATGTATTGTCGTCGAGTATTTTCATTAATCGGATTTACTAAAAACGAACTACCTCGTTAGTATTGTTTCGCATGACATATTTAAATATATGGACCACAATCACATCAGAGGAGGCCACGCCCAAATCGATATTTGCTCACAATGTAGGTTACTGTATTTATATTCTTTATACGAATTGTTTATTATATCATACATACCCGAAGTATGTATGTATGCACATACATCCGCTTTCGATAAGGAATTTTCATACATAATTACAAAAATGCCGCTGCCACCAAAAGGCTTTCTAACAATTTGATCCAGTTGTATACAAAAGTTTTTAAATTATGCTGCAGTTTACTTACATTGTACGCGGCGCTGCATTCATATTGAAATAACTTTACGCTAAGTATTCTCGTTCATAGATTTAAATATGAATAGATTTCATTTATGCGGCGACACATTTCATGACGTTGAATATTACATGAAATCATTTTTAATATTACGTTTCAATCGTTTCATTTTATTCATCATTTTATTCTTATGTATGTATAAATATATGTTTGTGCGCGTTTGGTCTTATAGCGTATATATGTATATATTTTTAGTTAGATTTTAACATATTTTTAAGAATTCCTAACACATGGTTAAGGAATATACTTGAATGAAATCTCGAAAATTAAATATTTATTTCATTTACTAAAATATTGTCAAAACTGTGTCACAACTGAGATCGTATTGTTTATGAAATGAGCAGAAGTATTTATTGCTAAAACAAATTTAGTAAAATTCCCAGAATTTAATATATTTAAAAATAAGCAAGCGTGCCAAAATAACAAATACACGTGTATCTATTTTAGTTGTAATAATACACCATTTGTTGTCCATGTAATTTAGTTTCAATTAGGTTTTTTATAACCTTAAACGATCGCTTTTACTGTTTAGTACCTCGACTATATAACCTAAATACACGTAACAAAATAATATCATTTGAAACTCCAATTTCATATATTACACATGTTTCTCTTTTATGAGAAACTCAATCATTATTACTTTGAATCATGATTAAATATATAAATATATATGATATATATATATATATATATATATATATATATATATATATATATATATATATATATATATATATATATAATTTAATCGTCACGACATGTGAAACAAACATTCTAAAATAAATAAATAATTAGTTATACAGCACTGTGAAAACGATATTATTAATACAATCCATATAGTTATGGTAAACGTTTGTTTATTCATCACATGTATATTTTGACACATATATTTAGAAGTACTTATGCGATGTTAAATTTAAATTTTATTATATTTATATGAGTTTCACATTTTCATATGAAACTATATAAATTGAATTATAAAATATGAATATGATGTTGATATTTGCCCTAGTTTACGCAACGTTGATTTTCGCTATTTCATTACTTGATATTACATGTATGTATGTATGTATATATGAATAAAACGCGGTCAGTATGTTAACTATTTGCGCTGTACATGTAGGTACTACATTTGAAACCATTATTTTGCGTCATAAACAAATAAAATTCATACATCACCTTTTGTTTATATTTATGAAAAGATATATGATTTTTTTTTAAATTTGAACACGGTAGTGGTGTATATTAAAAATGTACAGTTTATTAATAAACCCAACATTTTTGGAGCACTTTTAATTAAAATGAAATGTTGGAAACCCTTTGCGAGTAACGTTGTTTGCATATACAACTGGCAGAGTACGTTGTATTATTTATAATTTACTTCATGTATTCGTACCAATGGCAGCGCATGAGCTTTAGTTTAAGCGAAACGCAATTAAATTACAAATCAGGCTCAACTTTGTATGTTGGGGACGAAAGTACTATAACGAAAAAAAAAACAAATGGATAAAATTTTAATTTATATCGTTGCAACTATAATTAGTACATGTGTGATTTTAACTTTAGTGAATATAAACAATCTAGTTCATTTATAGTTTAGCAAAAAAGTTTAAATGCTTTAAATATTTTGACCGAGATGCAACGATTGGTTAGTGTGAAATTTCACAGTTTACTTGTCTGTGAAGTTTATGTTTTTCAAAACAATTCAAGTTTTTAGCTTAGAAAGTTCGTTGTTCAAACATAGAAACACTTCAAGATCTGTACAACTCCAAAACTCCGTATCGGATTTATTGCGAAAACTTTTCAGATAACACAAAAAGTATTTCTTTAACTTTAACTAACATTTTTTTCGGACGGTTTGTGTTTTTAAATCTAGCTGGCTAACACCATGTGTCTTAACTGATTAATAATAAAAGTTTATAAGCTTTTGGTTAGATACTGTAATTAGTCCCTAGTCAATAACATATACTTATTTTGCATTGATACAATTAATTTTCTCGTAACATATCACCTTTGTGCTCTAATAGGTCGCAAATTTATTTCTACATAAAACATGCCTTATAGTTTTTTGAAAGCATCAATTTTTTTGTGTGAAATATTTCTATTATAATTTAAAAGTCTAAAAATATGTTTGTTGTTATTTATCTAAAAATGATAATTAGTCCTGTTATTTGTTTTTGTTTATATGTTTATAATAGGATTGCAGCATGAGTTGCACGAAAATAACAGTGAGAACCGATATTGGTCAGTACCAGTACCAGCTGTGTTCGCAACCAACTCGGTACTATTATTCGAACCAAACAACATCAGTTACACGGGCGAGCACGTTGTGGATACGGATCGGTCGTCCTTTGCATGGCAGGGTACAACAACATATAGTGCTGGTTCCGCAACAGCAACAGCCATGAGCACAGTTGCGGGTGCTACCGGTGCTGCTGGCGTCACCAGCCCCGGACAAGCAAGCGCCCGTACTCCACCGGCACCCAAGCGGCCGGTACGTCGCGGCGGCAAACCACCACCAGATCGGCCGCTACGTGCACTTTTCTGTCTACCGCTCAAGAATCCCGTCAGGAAATTGTGCATAGACATTGTCGAATGGAAGTATCCTTTTCTCATTCATTATAATAACAACAACTACAAAAAACAACTTAATCATTTACCACTGGATTTGACTAGAAACAAATTCGATTACATTCATATTAATAATTAACTTATAGAACACACATTATAAATTGAAAGGTATGTTTGAGGTGTAGTGTAGATGCTGATTGAGAAACCTTATAGACTATGAAATTTGATTTAAATCGTACGGGCTTGATTAGGTTAAATTGTAGAGTGCCTGGTTTCGAATTGTTGTTACTGAGTATAGAAATTTAGCTTAATTCATAGCGGGTTTGAGAGATTAATTGATTTGGAAGAGGTGGGTGTGTGTTGTTTCTCCGACCACTGAGTATCATGAAAGTGTATCCTACGGGCTGGAGAGTTAATTGGTTTGGAAGATGCGTGTGAGGTGTGTAGTGTTTAGCGAAATGGAAGAAGATTGTTCTTCAGTTAGTGATCAAAGCATTTGGGAATACCCTGAAGGCCTTTAAAATATGCACCACATAGCTTCAACAAGCTTTAGCTTTAGGCATTTCACTGCGGTGTACCTGTTTGTATGGCCTACATTTCGCGTTTAACGACGCTAGGAAATATTACAACGCCATCTCTACCCGCCGAATAACGTTCTAACGTTCTCACGAATAACACTCAGCCTATCGTGGTATAAATTATTCAATGGAAGTGAAAATCAGAAATGAATGAAATACTTTATAATACATTCGAGTGGTGTGCGAGTATTTCTATTTTTAGATGTATCAAACATTTTCCTTAACCTTCTATAACAGACCCTTCGAATTTTTAATTTTATTGACTATTTTTGCGAACTGTATTGCCTTAGCTGTGTACACTCCTTTCCCTTACGGTGACTCAAACACTACAAATGCATATTTGGTAAATACAATCGCCTAAAAACATAAACCTGCTCGTTCATTGAAACAAACTAAATTCTATTACAGGAAAAAGTGGAATACGTATTCTTAGTGATATTCACGGCGGAATGTGTGATGAAAATTATCGCGTACGGGTTTATGATGCACCAAGGTGCATATCTGCGCAACGGTTGGAATTTGTTGGACTTTACAATAGTTGTTATAGGGTAAATATTACTGTTACCAAAAGTGCGCGTATTTCAAGTGCGACCTTTAAAACGTTAAACAATGTCGTCGAATTTTTGATCTTTTTGTTTATAGAATGATAAGTACAGCTTTATCAAACCTTACAAAGGAGGGCTTCGATGTCAAGGCGTTGAGAGCATTTCGGGTACTTCGACCTTTGAGACTTGTCTCTGGAGTACCCAGTACGTACAATTTTTTAAACTACTATTTCTTCTCTATCCTTAAATGACACTTACATTGTAGTTATTAAAAATTATTGATGTTTATCAATATGATTTTACTTAAAGCACAAAAAAGTGGAATAATGATTTTTTAAAATTTGATTTTAATAATTTTTGAACTAAAACCTAGAATACAGCAATTTATTTTCATATAAAAAACGATCGGAAACAAATGAGAATTCGCTGTTATTTTGTTGAAAACTAATTCGGGATAAAAATAATAAAAAAATAGCAAAATGAGAAATATTGGAAAAAAGTGCACACACAAAGAAAAACGCAATTAAACTTTTTGTGCTTGTAAAAGTAGAAAAAAAAATCATTATTCACTTTGTTTACAATGAAATTCAATTCGTTTCGACAGCGACCTGTTGGAGCTGAACTTTTGAAGCGTTACTGGTTGGGTGTATAGTTCAAGGATATAAGTTCACATATTAAATTTCTGTATCCACGTCACAATGGTGACTAAATAATAAATTCTTTTTTCTCTGTTGATTATGTTTCTAGGTTTGCAGGTTGTGTTGAATTCAATTCTTCGTGCCATGGTGCCTTTATTGCATATAGCTCTCTTGGTGTTGTTTGTAATAATTATTTATGCGATCATTGGATTAGAGTTATTCTCAGGCGAATTGCACAAAACGTGTTTCAATGGTAAAACAGGTGCGTGTATTCACAAATACAACTTTATTCTAGATGGTTAATAGACCTTTAGTTGCTGAGATATCATCGCGCGCATACTTGTGGAATTCAAGTTATGATAAATATATTTCTGTGTGTGAATAAATGCTAGATAAAATGCCTATACATTTCAGCTCTTTGTACTACTTTGTGTCGCCAGGACTACCAAACCAAAGTCACTTTAAATTCTTTTTTTTTTGTGGTTCATGTTGCTGGCGTATTCTATTATAAAAACAAAACCAGTGGTATGGAAAAATAAATATGTTTTGGTTTTTGAATTATGCATAGAAAGTTCATATAGGAATAGCATAAAAAGAGTTCTACTTTTGAACAAACAAGAATCAGTTTTTGATTCTGTTTTTCGTATTCAGTTAGACTGGTTTTAATAACAACGCACTTGATTCGTTTTATTCCCGAACTTCAGAAAAGTAATATCTGAAAGTGGGGCTTATATAACTTTTAATACCTAATAAAAACTTTGGTGTAATCAATAGTAATCTTAAAGGTCAATATTACTGACACACTTATTTTTATAGGCTTAGTTTTTTTTTAATTTTCTTCTAAAACAAAAACTGCTACACACAACTCATTTCAAAAGATCATAAAACTATTTAATGTGCAATTCTTAAAAGAGGAAACTTTATGTATACCTATTTCTACTGCTACTACTACAAACGTTTCCTTAATTAAGTTTAAAACTTACATATTACATTATGAATTGCAATGATATAGTCTCAATTAGAAACATCTGAAGTGTGTTGCACTGGACTTTCTTATACGTATTAGGCATATATTGATTCTCTAACTAGAAGGATTAATTTTGGTTTTCGTTTAACTTCCTGTATTAGGTGAAATGATGGAAGCACCACATCCGTGTGGTGAAGGGGGATTTCAGTGTGAAGATCTAAATGAATCGGATATGATCTGTAAATTATATTGGGATGGTCCTAATTCCGGAATTACAAATTTCGATAATTTCGGCTTATCCATGTTGACCGTCTTTCAGTGTGTTACACTTGAAGGCTGGACGGACGTTTTATACAGTGTAAATAATAATAAAATTGCTACCGCAGAACACTACGACAGAAAATTATGATGAGAGAGAGAGAGAACTAATTGTCTCTGGACAGGTCATTATCGTAAAGCCTCTTAATAATGAATAAGGTACAAATTGCTTCTCGTCCACTGAAAAGTAGTTCTCTCTTTGAATTAGTTCTGAGGTAGCAATAAAATAATATTGTAAAAACATGTTGTTAAACATTTTTCCGTTGCCCAGATTGAAGATTCAATGGGAAATTCATGGCAATGGATCTATTTTATATCAATGGTCATCCTTGGAGCATTTTTCGTTATGAACCTAATTCTTGGTGTCCTCAGCGGGTACCTAAAAGCATACTCAAAAAATAAAACTCCTAGTTCTTAATATGATTCCAAAATTTCAGAGAGTTTTCTAAAGAAAGAGAAAAGGCAAAAGCCAGAGGGGATTTCCATAAGCTTCGAGAAAAACAACAGATAGAAGAAGATCTACGCGGTTACCTAGACTGGATCACGCAAGCCGAAGACATCGAACCGGAAGGTGACGATCAGATCACCCAGGACGGCAAGGGTAAAGTGAATAATGAAATGGAATCTATCGATCAGTTGGGCGAAGAAGGTGAAATACAACAAGAGTCTTGGTTCAAAATAAAGAAAAAATCAATGGATCGAGTGAATCGGCGTTTACGACGAGCATGTCGTAAAGCTGTGAAATCTCAAGCATTCTATTGGTTGATTATCGTGTTAGTCTTTTTGAACACTGGCGTTTTAGCCACGGAACATTATCAACAACCTGTTTGGTTAGACGATTTTCAAGGTAATTCAAAATTGAATTATAACTATTCCATTTTGCATTTAAAATTTATTTTGTGGTTACAGAGTTTACAAATATGTTTTTCGTGGCCTTGTTTACGATGGAGATGTTTTTAAAAATGTACAGCTTAGGTTTTCAAGTAAGTACAATATTTCGTGTGTGTGTTTTAAAGATATAAAATACTAATTTAGTTTATGTGCGTTGCAGGGTTATTTTGTGTCTTTATTCAATCGTTTCGATTGTTTCGTTGTTATTGGGAGTATCGGTGAGATGATTTTAACGCACACTGAAGTGATGCCACCATTGGGAGTTTCTGTATTACGTTGTGTTCGATTACTTCGTGTATTCAAAGTCACTAAGTTAGCATCGCTTATAAACGTTATAACTTCTCAAGAAATAATTGTTTTTACTGTTGTTTTCAGATACTGGCGTTCGTTATCAAATCTTGTTGCTTCCCTGTTAAATTCCATACAATCGATTGCTTCCCTTTTGTTATTGTTGTTTCTCTTTATTGTCATCTTTGCACTGCTAGGCATGCAAGTGTTTGGTGGCAAGTTTAATTTCAATGGAACTGAAGACAAACCGAGATCCAATTTTGATAGTTTTTGGCAGAGTTTATTGACTGTTTTCCAGGTGAGTACTAGACACTGAAACGCAAGTAGTCTCGATATATTGAGATTGTGTTATAGATTTTAACTGGTGAAGATTGGAACGCTGTTATGTATGATGGTATCAGAGCATATGGTGGTGTTAAATCATTTGGTGTACTAGCATGCATATATTTCATCATATTGTTCATCTGTGGTAATTGTATCCTTTGCGCATTTAATAAAAACATAACAAAAATGTGTATTACATTTTTCTTAACAGTAATATTCTAGATATCTTGCTAAACGTTTTCTTGGCCATCGCCGTCGACAACTTGGCCGATGCGGAATCATTAACCGCTATCGAGAAAGAAGCAGAAGAAGATGTATGTTTGGTAAACCTGATAATTGTTTCGTATTGTGATTATTTATTTTGTTTCTAGGCTGAAAAACAGGGTAAATCGCACAGTCCAACACCTGTGCAAGATAATTTAGACGACCAAGAAATGGATGATCGTAGTATGAATGAAGAAGATATGGAGGATGGGGAGATGTACGATTCAGAGAGGTAAATCGTTTTTAGCATAGTTCTTATAATATTCTGAAAGATGGAAGTAAATTTACTGAATGTATATATTTTCATAAAATGATAGTCAAATGTGTTGCCATTATTATTAATTATGATTTCAGTTATTAATTGCATATTGTAATTTTGTTTTGTAGATCGGAGCGTGATGATGAAACAGAATCTCAACTGAAGATGCAATTGGAGAATGATGTAGGATACGACGAACAAATGGAAAATCAGGGTAAGCACTGCGACACAGCGTGCTCAGTTACCACCAAATATTTAACTATTAATTTATCCATCCAGTTAAGAAAAACACAAACATTTCTTTGTTCATTCATTCGGTTATTGAGTTTTCTTTTGAATTACCTAATTTTACATTGAATTTCTTGATTATATCAGAAATAGAAAAGCAAATAAATTTAGACCAACAAGTAGGTTATGAAACTAAATACTAAACACACCACAACCACAATCCCCGTACAGGCGTGTTAGTTAGAACAATTCAGTTGGCACTAATTTTCAGACGAAGAAGTTGAAGTGTCGGCACGTCCGCGTCGATTGTCAGAGATTAGTATCAAAACTACTGTTCGCCCGATCCCACTAGGGAGTGCGTTCTTTATCTTTTCCCATACCAACAGGTAGGTCCCTGAAAAAGGACATAGCTGCAGTAGCAGTAGCCGGCCTTGGTCCATTCGCGAACGCGCATCAATCAATCAATCGTACGCCGCGCTCACTCGGTCGGATGCTAGTGCAGATATTCACAGGTTACGCGGACGAGCTTTAAGCTCTCGTCCACAAAGAACCACTTGTTTCATCTCCCCCCTCCCACACAATTTACTTGTTAATGATATGAACGTGGATGCAACTTCTAGAACCATTACTCATCTTGCTCGTGAATACTTTAATATCGTCGAGAAAATATCGTGCTGCCACAATCGACGTCTTCAACCTTCTAGATTCCTTCTCTTACTGTCCATATTTACTATTCTTTTTTTTTTTACTTCATAATATAACTGTGCACGTTACCTATTGCAGCTATGTCATTGCGTGTAACATTGTGTAACAGTGTGTGGTGTGTGCGACACTTTCAGATATCGACGGGGTTGATATGGGTGGTGTTTCGGCTAGACCTCGCCGTCTCTCCGAATTCAATATGGCGACAAAGAAGCAGCCGATACCGCTAGCCATGTCATTCTTCATTTTCTCTCCTACGAACAGGTGAACCATCCAACCGTCATAGAGATTGGTGTCGTAGGATTGTTATAATAATCTGTCATTCATTCATTGATACATTTTCTTTATTTAGTTGTTAATAATAACGTTCACATATACTAGTTACCATTTGTTTAGCTCGTAATTTATTAAATCTGTTTAGGTATATATAATATGTATGGCAATCAAATAATTCATCATATGCTGCGTAGATGTTTTGGAAATTCCTGTTATTTATAGAGCCTTTGTTTCCATTCGGAAAAATAAAAGGAAATGTTTAGATATTTTTGGGCCCGCTTGCGTAGACAGGATGACTCGTAGATGTGTTTTTTGTAATTTTCATATTTCAGCATTATTCTGGTCTGCTGCTTGTTTGGGGTATGCGCAAACGCATCATAATTATTATTAATGTTACATTTATCATTATATGTATGTATATTTTCTCCTCTAGTGTGGTTACGTATTGTGTGCGTGTGTGGGAATGGATGTTGTTTCTTTTTTTTGTTAATTTTTGTTCTTGCCTGCTGAGTGACGGCTTTGCAACATTACGCCTCGCTGTTACGCGTCATGTATGTCAACAGGTTCCGTGTGTTCTGCCACTGGTTATGCAATCACAGTTATTTTGGCAACATTATTCTCGTTTGCATCATGATATCATCGGCACTGCTCACTGCCGAAGATCCCATCAATTCCAAATCGTACCGAAATCAAGTATGACCACAATATTTTCTGCACATCTGTTCTGGCATCCAATATAAAATGTGTTTTTCTTCAGGTTCTACTCATTTTCGACTACTTTTTCACAACAATATTCACGGTAGAACTATTCTTAAAAATGGTTACGTATGGATTCATCTTTCACGATGGTGCATTCTTGCGCTCAGCGTTCAATCTTCTAGATTTGGTGGTCGTCTGCGTATCACTCATTTCTATCTTCTTCAGGTAAACTGAACTTAAAATGGATGAATTCTATTATTATTATTACTATTAATATCTTCTGTTTTCAGCTCGGGTGCAATTTCTGTAGTCAAGATTCTTCGAGTCTTGAGAGTGCTGCGTCCGTTGAGGGCAATTAATCGCGCCAAAGGACTCAAGGTAAGTGGAACCGTATCGCTGCTCTGAGCGCATTCTAGATCGAATGATGATCGATGTGATCCATCAGTTTAACACACGGATCGAATGTGGTCGAGCAGGGTATACGTGCATTGAGTTGGGGATATGAACAAGTTGCTATCAGCCGTTCAAGCGAATTAGAAAATGTGTAGGAATTTAGAGAATTTAGACCCAGTGCGATGCGCTGGAGGCAGGGGACGGGAATGTGAGGGGATATTGAGTGAGGGGGCGGGTTAGTGATTGTGAGAAAGGGGTTCAATTAGGGGTAGCGTATTTTGTTGACGTTGTGTCTGTCCCGTAGCATGTAGTCCAGTGTGTGATAGTCGCGATAAAGACTATTGGAAACATAGTGCTGGTCACCTGCCTCCTTCAGTTCATGTTTGCAGTTATCGGAGTACAGTTGTTTAAGGTAGGCACCACCAGTTAGTCCGTTGTATGTTTAATAAGAAAATGCACCTTTGGGTACTTGTCGCAATGTAATATAATTAATAACCCCCTTGAGTTGTTGATCTTCCCTGTTTTTTACAAGCCACACACCTTACCAACAATTAACAAATTTTTTCATCTGGCCCTATTTTTGTGTGTTTCTGAAACCGTCCATTTTGAGATTTTTCTCTCTTGCTGTCTTCCGATGCAACATACAATACGTATATACCAATGCAATACCAAATTACATAGGTTTGTTGGGACGGGAGTCCAGCCTGCTGTCCACTGTATGACGTCCACAGTGCTGTGCGTGCGTGTGTGTGAGTGTGTGTGTTCTGTGCTTCTGCGGTCACCACTAACCTGCATGACTCCCTAAACCTCAACAAAACATTTTGTTTTCCATGTGTGAATTCCTGTGTGCTCGGAGTGTAACATATATACACTTGTAGTCATATCTAGGTGTCTTCTTGATGCGATCGTGGGCGAGATGATGCCCAAATGCCAGATGGTGCGTCTTCAATCAAATTCAAACACTGACACATTCCTTTCCAAATAAACGCATCCTATTCCCATTTCTCTAGTAGATGCGGGTGGGAATAGAAGATGGATCTCGTGTTGTTTCGTGATAGTCTACGTGGCAGAAAATGCGCACATTGTGAAAAGAGTCATAATGAAAGAGAGACCCTTGGGTGCATTGCGGCTGGCTGACTGGTAGGCCGATGAGGGACTTTTGAGCACCAACTTCATTCACTACTAAATACTTTATCACATATATATATATATACCTATATTCCTATACAGTACATTTTGTCGTCAAACGGACGTCGTCATTACATACAATCAATATCCAAAAAAGCATCTTATGGATGCAAATGAACGGTAGTAAGTATGTGTTAAACATGCATATGTATGTATTCAAAATTAAAAAGCTTATTATCCAAATATCGTTTTGGGCTAAACTACACATATCCCTTAAATCCTTCTATGGATACTTATGACCTCCAAAAGACCTATTTGTACTGTATGGATTATAACAACTAAAAATGTGTTACGGACACATTTGTTTTGATATACCCTTTTTATATATCTATATGTACTTAAATATATATATATATATATATATATATATATATATATATATATATATATATGAATATATATACATATATATATCTGTGTGTTCTCGTTTGTTCCATCATCCTCTATGCTATCTCCATGCTACATCTCCTCACGGCTAGTATGTAGTGAAATGCGTGATAGTAGCCATTAAGACCATCGGCAATATCATGCTGGTAACCTACCTCCTGCAGTTCATGTTCGCTGTCATTGGAGTACAGTTGTTCAAGGTAACTACCGTAGCTGCTTCCCGTAATACTGTAACTTTAGCGAGATAGAAAGTCTGCAGAATCCGCTGCATGCTTGATAAACATTAAATCAAAACATTATTATTTTTATTTTAAAAAAAATCCATTTACACAAACACGATTGAGTAGAACGCTAGCACGTGCACTCAATTGAGCAAATGAGCCAGCGTTTTTTGTATGTACATATAATTTTGTTCGCACGTAAATAAATACGCACGTGCGCCATCACTCGCCAGCAACGCACGGTAGACACTGAAATCACCGCACAGCTCGTTCCAAAGAACACCAGTTATGGATTCCTAGTAGTAATCCTTCACACCCAATTCTCCTTTTCTCGATATTTTTCACTCCTTTATTGAAATAGTGCTTAGTATGCTCGCTGCTAGTAGGTACATCACTTCCTTTCGGGGAATACACATTTTATCTTTGTTCTTCCTAAATAATCATTACCAACACAAACACACATTCATTGACACAAACACGCTAATACACGAATGATGTACTATATCTTAGAAGTCTCATCGGTGTTGCATCTAGAGGGAGTCAACAGATTACTGCTTCGTTGTCTCTTTTGTCTTTATACGTATATATTTATTTATATTTTATTCTGTAGGCATTGACGATATAACAACAGTTCTAACATTACAGAACTCTATCTATGAGCGTGATGCCATTGTAGTAGATTAATATTTCAGTTTCATTGTATGTCTATTGTTATTTTTTTAAAGGTACATGTTTTATTACTAGTTATGACTACAAGTGATTATTTACTTATATGTATATAGTTGTTTTATGCATGTGCTCACTGTATATATATATATATATATATATATATATTACGATATGCGGTTGAATTTTTCTCACATGCTTTCTAGCAAAATCTCTACATAGATACATAGTTTGAAATATGTACTATTTGCTTTTGGATTTATATAAACACGTATATACTGTTAACACTTGTATGCACGAATGAAATATACCTGTGAATATTTGGACGCTTAAAGTACATATCTAGGATAAATTCAACCGTGTGTGTGTGTGTATATATATATATAGATAAATGTGTTATTTTGGCTTTGAATATAAATATATTTTTGTGTTTGATTAACGCTACGTTTTTTCTCATTGAGTTGCGTATGATATTGCACGTGCACGCATGCTCACTGAGATGAACGTGACGATCTCAATGATAAATACGTTACGTGCGTAGGGTAAATTCTCCAAATGCAATGACGAATCCAAGATGACGGAATCGGATTGCAAGTAAGCATCAAATACAATACAAATTTCGTATAGTTATCCAAAGAGTATTCGTTATAAAACCCTGTGTTTTGTTTCTCTTTTCTTTTCATATCCTTTCAGCGGCACGTTTCTTGTCTTCGAGAATGGAGATACAACAAATCCGTTGCTCAAAAATCGGGCTTGGTCTACAAATAAGTTCCACTTCGATAACGTAGCGAAAGCAATGTTAACACTATTTACTGTTTCTACATTTGAGGGTTGGCCCGGTTTACTATACGTTTCTATCGATTCCAACAGGGAAAACTTCGGACCAATACACAATTTCCGTCCCATCGTTGCCGCTTACTACATCATCTATATTATCATTATCGCCTTTTTCATGGTTAATATTTTCGTTGGTTTCGTTATCGTTACATTCCAAAACGAAGGTGAACAGGAGTACAAAAATTGCGAGTTGGATAAAAACCAACGGAACTGTATAGAATTCGCGTTGAAAGCCAAACCGGTCAGAAGATACATTCCCAAACATCGTATACAGTATAAAGTGTGGTGGTTCGTGACGTCACAGCCCTTTGAGTACACTATATTTATACTAATCATGATAAATACCATCACACTTGCAATGAAATTTTATCGACAACCGGAATTATACACCGAAGCCTTGGATTATCTCAACATGATATTCACTGCAGTATTCGCCATCGAGTTTGTCTTTAAATTAGCTGCTTTTCGATTTAAAGTATGTATGATGAACATCAACTAACTTATAACCATTCTAATCACAATTTTCTTTCGGTTAGAACTATTTCGGAGATGCATGGAACGTTTTTGATTTTATCATTGTACTTGGCAGTTTTATAGATATCGTCTATTCGGAAGTTAATGTATGTTTTATCCTAATTCTCTTTGTTGCTTGAGTTGTTATAAAACGGAACATTTGTCATTTTATAGCCAGGATCAAATGTCATCTCCATCAACTTCTTTCGATTGTTTCGTGTCATGCGTTTAGTAAAACTGTTAAGCAGAGGCGAAGGCATTCGAACGTTACTTTGGACATTTATAAAGTCATTTCAAGCTCTACCTTACGTAGCATTACTTATTGTAATGTTGTTCTTCATTTATGCTGTGATAGGCATGCAGGTATTTTTCATTATATGTGTACAACAAACATTAAATAATTACTGTTTATCTCTTTAAGGTCTTTGGTAAAATAACCATGGATCCAGACACTGCGATTCATAGGAATAATAATTTCCAGACTTTCCCACAAGCCGTTCTTGTTCTATTTAGATCTGCTACCGGTAATTATTACCTAATGTTCTTCTTTTATGTACCTATATATAAATATTATTTACTGTTGAATTTTTAGGTGAGGCCTGGCAAGATGTCATGATGGATTGCTCGGGTAGATTAGGAGTGAAATGTGATGTACGCGCTACTGACATACCAGAAGGTTCATGTGGTTCAGACATTGCATATCCATATTTCATTTCATTCTACGTTTTATGCTCGTTCCTTGTGAGTATCACCACCATTTATTTCTGCTATGTATATCAACTGTTTGATATTCCGTACATTGCAGATCATTAATTTGTTTGTCGCTGTCATTATGGACAATTTCGACTACCTGACCAGAGATTGGTCTATCTTGGGTCCACATCATTTAGATGAATTTATTAGACTTTGGAGCGAATACGATCCGGATGCAAAGGGTCGCATTAAACATTTAGATGTCGTGACGCTACTGCGGAAAATCTCGCCACCTCTTGGTTTCGGCAAGTTGTGCCCCCACAGAGTAGCCTGCAAACGACTAGTATCGATGAACATGCCTCTAAACAGTGACGGAACCGTGTTGTTTAACGCTACGCTGTTCGCTGTCGTTCGTACGTCGCTAAAGATAAAAACAGAAGGAAATATCGATGATTGTAATTCAGAACTGAGAGCAGTCATTAAAAAGATTTGGAAACGTACGAATCCGAAGTTACTAGATCAAGTAGTGCCACCACCTGGAGTGGATGATGAGGTAACAGTTGGTAAATTCTACGCTACGTTCTTGATTCAAGATTATTTCCGACGGTTTAAAAAACGCAAAGAACAAGAACTGAAAGATGGTAATCTCAATCATAATACCGTTACTTTACAAGCTGGTTTACGTACTTTACACGAAGCTGGACCTGAATTAAAGAGAGCTATCTCAGGAAATCTAGAAGAATTAGCTGATGATAACCCAGAACCAATGCATAGGGTTAGTTATTTTATATATATATATATATATATATATATATATATATATATATATATATATATATTTAAAATTATTATCTATGTTTCTTTATTTTAGCGTAATCATTCGCTATTTGGTAGTGTATGGTCGTCGATGAAACGAGGTCATGGTGGCTTCAATAGGGCTCGTTCCCTTAAAATGAATTCCACCCAAATAAAAATCTCCCCTGCATCTAGTATAGATTATTTACCATATAACTCATTGCAAAAAGCTGTCACAGAGGGCATGAATCACATAACAACCATGACAAAGAATGTGATTGTACAAAATCGTACTGGCCAGCAGGCAATGCAAAATATAGATGGTATCCAAGACGAGGAAGCCATTCCATTGCGTTCTCTGAATATGTTCAACGGAGATCCTGACAGAAATTATCAAGTCATTGAGTAAGTGTTCATGTGATGAATATATTTTACATCATTTGTTTATAAGAGGTTCAGATATTTGTATATAAAGTGTCGCTGAAACGAGAAGCAAGCACACACGTCACCTATATATAGATAGATTATTTAACAATGTTTGTTGACTTTCAGCAAATCTGGTTCATTTCTGCACCCTCACTACAATGGTAAGCGGCTGGACGACGTGTGACTTGTTTGTTGCTTTTACATTTGTTTTATAATTTTTTATATATATATATACATATATAAAAATATATTTAAAAAATAGAAGTATCGAAATTACTACTACCACTCTTAATACGTAACACGGTGTTTGATGTTTGTTTCAATGATGGATTTACGTGTTTTTTTGTTTTAATTTTGGTTGATTTTGATACTATAGCGTGACCAGCACCACAGACGAGCTTATTGGTATAATGTGATGACTTCTTTGTTTGGAATTATTGTCTCTATAGTATACATCGACATACTCCCTAATAGCTACTACTACTACTTATACATGTACTGGATTGAATGGAAGCAGTGTTCTGTTTTACTGTGTTCTTTTTATTTAATTGTTTTGTTAAGTGTTTGTTGAATTAACCAATGTTAACTGGTATAGTCTGCAGGGCGAGTACTGTTCAGAGCTGATGCCACCGACCCCACCTCCACGCCGCATTCGACTTGGTTTGGGGGGCGGGTGCATGACGGCAGCACCGGTACAACCTGTACGACTTACACAACCCAGCTTTAATCGTATCGCGAGCGGTCTGAAACTTGCACAAGCACAAGCCATGGCCGTCGCGGGCTTTCTGCCTGAACCACAGCACTGGCCGTCGTTGATCATTGACTGCGACGCCGATGCGAATGGAGACACCGGTCGGCATGCGCGTTGCTCTCTACTAAATCACAGGGCTTCTTTCCATGGCAGAGGTCAGCCCTACTAACACCTTCCATCTTACCTCGAATATACCAAACCAGCCAATCTTTTTCATATCCACTTTTCAATATCTGGCATGTTGTAATTAACTCAACATAACACTAAAGGTGTTTTCGATTTACCAACATCAAACCAATTTTTATTCAAAGCTCCACTTCATGATGACTTGATGTGAATCAGTTTTTACTTCACGCCAATTACCATACATTTCATTCTTATTTTCGAGCTATATATAGTATGTAATAACATTTACTCCGTTATTTTATTCAATGACATCATATGTGAGCTTTATTTGAATTGCCAGTTATTATTCTCCTTTTTAAGTGTCTAATTAATTTAGTATTCCCTTTGGAGATTCAAATCTAGAGCGGATGCAATTGTATAAATACGTTTCAGCTCAAATCGAAAATACCTTTTTGTCGTAACTTTACATATGTGTACATTTAATGGGCCTCCGCATGTACATACTTACATATATAATACACAATATTTATAATATCAAAAAAAAAAAAAAAATCGCAATTTTGGCAGACCACTTATTTTATACAATTTACAAAACGCGCGACTAATTTCAGGAGATTTATTCAGCGTACAGTGGCTAATGTTATTTGTATGATCGTGGTTTAGTTTCAGTGGTGAGCGGCGAACCGAATGGCCACGCGGGCGCCATGAGATTAGCGCACTCATTGCCGGGCAGTCCCGCTGATCGGCGCCCCAACTCATTCGAGGTGATAGGTTCCGCTGAAAGTCTCGTGGGCAGGGTGAGTCAAAAACACATTTTCCAATTTAAGTATCAAATCACTAGTAACTTCAGGTAGCTGCTCTATTTTTTAAATACTGAGTTCTGCCTAACTTTGTAAAACATTCAAGGATATGTCGTGTGCCTCCTACAATTTAATTCTGATAAAAACAGTTAATTCTGACGTAATTTTGTGTTGGAATTTAAATGTCATAGGGCTTATGTAGGATTGTGTGTATGTAGGTGCTAGCGGAACAGGGTCTAGGCAAGTATTGCGATCGTGACTTTGTACGATACACGTCCAAAGAGATGCAGGAGGCTCTTGACATGACTCAGGAGGAGATGGATCGGGCGGCACACCAGCTGCTGTTGCAGGAACGTGTGCGGCTCCAGGCGGCAAAACATTCTGTTACGGATACCCTGGAGAACATGGATCCGCAATTATAGCAACCGGTAGAGGGCGTAATCCCCGTACGACCGGCCCTCGCCCTAGCCCTAACAGCCACCTGAACCACACTCGGTGCACCCCGCTGCACATTTATCGACGCGGTGTATCGAGATGTTATTCTACCAAGTGCCTAATTCATTTCTTCTGGTCCAATGGAGACTAATTGTAATATTAATGTGTAATTTTTAACCTGAATTTTAAATAAAAAGGATTGTTTCTCCGGTTAAAAAATCCCAGTATACAGGGTGTGAGAACAAATATTACTTAATACTTCAAAATCAAATTTTGTAACATGAGATGTGTCAAACTATTATAATAAACAAATCTACTACAAAACTCTATATTACCACGGTCACTTTTATTTCACTATGCTTTATTTTTAATATTTTATTTTCAATTTGGGATTTTAAAAAGAGTTTAGGAAACTAAAAATAACAGATTTTGATTTCTTTGTCTTTTATATTTATATATAATTTTCAATTTGCAATTCTTAAACTTTTCCCTCTCTTCAAAACGAAAAGTCGACACATATTGTTGCAGTTGCATAATATTTTAGTATAGTTCAATTAATATCAGTGAAATGAAATAGGTACAAGTGTTTGCTGTACTTGTTATATATTATCAGGTAAATAACATAATTAGAAACACTGTTACATATTATCGTGCAAAAAAATCTTCTTAGATAATCTAGTATTTTTCTTATAATTTCAAGATATAACATATATAAGAAAATATATAGTGTTCTCATAAACACACCATTATTATTTACTCAGTTCACAATTTTATTTTTACAAGAATCAATTATCTTATCAATACTACAATCATTTACAAAATTAATTTCCTGTAAAATGCCACCATGTTAATTGAATCGAATTAAATTTTGCTATAATTAACGAACATTAAAAGTTTTATAGTTATTTTTCAACTGTTTTGCATGCCATAACGTTGCAATGTTTATTATATCATGTATGCAATTCTGGTTGCGTCAAATCACTTAATAGTTCCATTATTATTACGAAAGAATAATTTATTTACATTTCTATGACATTATTAAAATAAAATTCTTCGAGTCGCTCAATCATCTATTTATTTTTATATATAATATCATTTTGCTGTTTACTTTCTGATAACTACACTAAACATCAATAGAATATTTGAATCATTCTATTCGAAAGAAAACTTTTAAAAGCTAGAATACATTTCTGATAGGGACCAAGGTTATTTTTTTGAGATAACCCTTTTAAATATTATTGAAAACAAATAAATAAATATATATATATATATATATATATATATATATATATATATATATATATTTCTTTATAGAACAGTTACAGTGAGATTGTGTATTTATAGTGTGTTTTATCGGTAGTCGGTAATGGTAAAGACTACCCCCTCCTAAATGGGGTAGTCGACGAAGAAGCTGTGGAATATCAACCACGACCAGCGGTCTACGTCCAATTTTCACGGGCTTGCCCCTCCAGTCTGGTTATGGTCGCGTTCACATTCTATTCTATTCGACATTCGGTGTTCGGTGTTGTATGTAGTCGTAGTTTCATATTGTATGTATATGACTAGTGCGCAACTCGGATTATCTGTTTTGAAATACTGTCTAAGCGGTATTAAATTCAATTTAAAAAAAAAACGTGCCGTTTTTATAATAAAAGTAGTGTTGTCATGTGTTTTGGTGAAGTTTATTTGTTACCATTTATAATTGCTAGTGTCAAATAATGAGTAACTTCTATCCAGAAGGAGCGACAATATTCGCGTCCGTCTGTGCGATTTTATTCTGTGTTGTAGGCGTTATTGGTAAATTCAGTTTCTACATTGCTTATAATTGGATGAAATTGTTCATCTATTTTATTAATAATTGTGATGATGTTTTATTGGATATAAAGTACGTGTATGTGTGTGTGTGTATATACAATTTAAGTTTTATTGTCCGTAGGTAATTTGATTACGGTGCTTGCATTGATACGATGTCCGAAACTTCGAAAACATGCAACGACGGCCTTCGTCTTATCACTCTGCGTCTCCGATTTGCTGTTTTGTTCTGTAAACATGCCCCTGACAGCGTCCCGATACATACATAAAGAGTGGCGGTTTAGCGATGCGTTGTGTCGGGCATTTCCCGTCATTTTTTACGGAAATGTCGCTGTTTCATTGCTCAACATGGTCGCTATCACGGTCAACAGGTAATAAAACTGAAATATGACCATTTTTTTTATCACCATTCATCATTCCGTTCATCGACGTCTTGGAATAATTGGATTAAATGCAATATAATTTCAAAAAATTAACTCAATTTAATTTTGTTATGCATATGTTCAAAAGTGCACTAACAGGCGTCTTTAATGTGTTATCTATTATTTTTTTATAGTCACTTTTGATATTAAATGTAAATAAGGATGATTTTATTTGCATTTAAAATTATCGTAAGTATTCAATAACGATTGCAATTTAGATTTTTTTCATTTGACCATTTCTATACTACATCAGAACATACATATATCTTATATGCTCTATGAGAAGCTTTAAATAATATTTGATAATGTGTAGAATTTCGCGCTTACATTCGCTAAAACAACATATATTCTATAGTTGAAATCCAACACATATTAATCTTTTGTCAGTGACACTATTTAACCTTATTACCTTAGACTATCTGACCCTTGGTAATGAATTCATTAAATGCATTAACCTCGTTGCTGACCTTTTCATTGTTCTTAAGAACTTCGAGTTCGGGCCATGTGCAATATTTCAGATAAACGCATGAATCATTCGTTAAATTTTATTATTTCGTTTCGAATATTATTATGTAACTTTATCAATTGTAAAAATAAACAAAAAACAAAACAGAGAAAAATATATAATTATAATTAATGAATACCTTTGCTCCTCAGCTATAAGGTTACTTTTTTCATATACTATAATTTGTTAATTTCCATTCTGTATGTTTTGGTTTATAATTAAAACTAGTTTTCAAATTACCGTGTTGTAAAACTTATATAGATTCGTCATTGATTGGTAATCGGTGTTGAGTCAAACATTTGTTTAAAGTAAATACCGTTATAGGTTCGTAAGATAAAGTATAGATATGCCATTTGACAATATATTAATACAATCAAAGGTCGGGAGAGGACTGCGTTACGATCTATGTACGTAATATATTTAAAAAAAGAGCGAGTCAAATGTGGTAGCAATTGTGTGAACGTATGGCGCCTAAGATGAACACTTATGTTTGATCTTCGAATGCTTTTAGCTAGAATAAAATTAATTTTTTTCCCTGTAGCTTCTACTTGAAGTTATTATCAGTTGTACTGTGGTTGTGGGGCATGCATCCTTTTTGAGTACAGTGCGTGTTTTATGTTTTTACTAAGCTAGTGTATCTTATTATGAATGAATCGTCTGTCTCATTTATCTGCTTTCTCATTGGCCTCTGTGCACTTGCGTTACTTTATAAAAAGAACAAATTATATCTCATTATTGTCAGGAAAAATAATGTGATATTCTCAAACAAAACTAGAAAATATTAGCCACAATTGAATGTATATATTGTTTATTTTTTCCTAAAGATACTTAGACATATTTGAAAATTTATCCTTGGTCATAGTTATCAACATTCATAGTCATGATTATGACATGTATGATCGCCAAACCACACACCCACCACGTAATTTATTCTTAGGAAATCATGCGTTAATATTTTAAATATACGAGATTACTGAAGTTTTACCTGTAGTGTCGAAAAAAACATTGTACGGAGCATTTAAGCCTGGTGCGATTACGATAGTGTGTTATCATTGGAAAAATTCGGAAACTAAGATAATGTTTGTTCAAAATTATCACACTCCTCACGACACTTTCATAAATAAGAATTTATATAGTCGATATAAAATTATAATTAACATTTTCATTTGTTCTAACTTATGACCAATATTAATTATTTTATCAATAAAATATAACTTCATGCTCTTGTGTAATGACCGCGTAAATATCAATTGGTATTAAATAAAAAATTGTTTTATCATTGGTGATAATTAAACTCTAAAGTACATATTCCAATTTAGAAGAATTAATTTATAATAAAGATTCAAAAACTACTTTTCTAATACGATCGCATATGTTTGTAGTACAAACAAATATTTTTCTCACAGTGTACTTTAGATAAACGTGTAGACGTCTGGATTTAGGGACTACATAAACGAAGTAATCCATAGTCCGTATAGTATCGGCAAACCTTTTCAACCCTAGGCCTACTTTTAATCCTTAGATATCATAAAATATCTCCGTTTCAAACTGTTAAAATTAACAGCCCTGAAATCCTTTTACCAAATACTACGAAAGTAATTTTGAAGTAACCGTTTCTAAGAAATATTGATAATAGATTTAGAAAATTGTATTTTTAATTAGTAGTATGTTTTATACTTGTACAGATATCGCAAAACTGCATATGTGCACTTAGGAGTTTGATAATCTAAAAAATACTTTAAAAACTTATACACGAGTAGAATAAATTTATTTTGCACAAATACACAAGTATCTGGTCCTAATTTGAAAACTAACTTAATCAAAATATACTTATATTTTAATGTAATACCTGAACTAACATATTTGTACACATATTTAAGGGTATTAATAAAAAAAATTACAAAAATACAAATATAACATCTATAAGTATCAACTATATCTTAATTAAATATGCAACTAAACCGCAGTTTCTTTTTTTCCGAAATTACTCCACTCAGAGTTGATCTCCTCAGGTTTGGCTTTTTCAGCGTTAACCTCTTCAGACTTGGAATATACATATTCAGCATACCTGGGGTTGTTTTCCTCGAAATTGGCTTTTTCAAATTTAGCATCCTTGAGTTTTTCCTCTTCGGTATTGTTCTCCTCAGTATTATTCTTTTCGCGGTTCTCATCTTCGTCATCGCTTTCAGGCAAATAGTCAAAGTCTTCCAAAAACTTACCTCTAAACAAATAAGCAATAAATATGGCCTCTTGAACCCTTAAAGGAGCAAATATATATTAAACTTCAGACCAAAAAGACTCAAAAATTGATAGTAATAAATACGTGTACCTTTTGCACAATACTTCAGGTTCTTCATTGTTATAAGATAATTTTCTTGCAACCTTCGACTTATTTCGCACTGGTGGTGTTTGATCGGTAGCAGGGGTTTTAATAAATCGGTCGACGTCTTCAACTTTTTGGGGTCCACCAGGATACCCTCGATATTGTTGTTTTGTTGGTCGTTTGTTCCTTAAAAATACAAAAATAAATTACACAATTTTCACATATGTAGATGACTTTATTTACTATCATCAAAAGATTTATATTTTAGAATTCTTATGAAGCTTGTAACACATACATACATAACTTTATGTCTATAACCATTAAATGGGGTGGTAGAAAACCCTTTACATCTATTCCCATCTTGACAATCTTTCGCTATTCAACTCTATTTTTAATAATTAAATAAAACATATTTTGTTTTTAACTTAGACTAGCAATGAACATGTTAATTTTTGATTTGGCAGTGAATGTGAAGAGGAAATTAAATTTCACGATAATTCAATGCATTTATCTTTGAAATGATTATAAAATAGTATGAAATATAATTAACGTCGTTGCACGTATAAATAATAATAAAAATTTATGTTTTTAATTTTAGATATATAATAATATCCTATTATCATCTTTATAACCAAATCTATACGGTGACAGCCATATGTATACAGCTGTTGCTTATATGGGGTTGTTCGTTTGCGATAATGGTAAGTGTGGGTAAAATCGGCAAGCGAGCCCAAAAACCGTTGGCACGGATTTCATCTCTCTATTTATTAGTTTGGTTTCTATTGTGTTTATATTGCAGTTGCCGCCGTTGCTCGAAGTTTGGGGCCAGCTGGGCCTAGAAAAATCAACATTCTCCTGTACCATAAAGGAAAAAGATGGTCATTCGCCAAAGAAAGCGATTTTTCTGGTCGGATTCGTTTTACCGTGCATTGCAATTATCGTTTGTTACTCGTGTATTTATTGGCGGGTGAAGCAATCACGCAAAAAACTTCAAGCCCATGAGTAAGTTTTTCTATACTTGAAATTCTATATTTCTCGAATATACGAATATACATATATATATATATATATATATATATATATATATATATATATATATATATATATATATATATATATATATATATTTAAATTATAAAAATAAACTTTCAAAACTAACAGTATCACAATTTCGACCATTCAAATATTTAAACATGGATGTCATATTTCTATTAATATTTCTTTTTTTTATGAATAGATTTTTCAATTCTATATTTTAATCTAAGCACGATACTACAACTTTGCCAATATAAATATTTAAACATGTATATCTTATCATTTTCCTTCTTAAATATTTCATAAATATTTCTGTATACAAACATATTTCTTAGTACAAAAACTGTAGAGTTTTTTCCATTACGATATTTAAAAAACTTACATTCACATACATATGTACATATTTAAACATCTAAAAGATATTTTATTTCATTATATTTTAATCTTGAAATATTTCGTATAATTATTTATTTATTTATTTATTAAATATTTCGTCCTAGACATATTTTTAAATCAGCTAAAAACTTTGTAGTAACTCAGCTATTTATTAAATTTCATTTAGTTTACAATGTATCATATTGTATCATTTCCCCCCCAATTTTTTTAAACAAATTTTAAACTGATTACTAATATAAATTTTAATTAAACGCACATATGGTATAATTTTGTTTAATTAATAATAATACTAAGATTTGTTTTGAAATAAGGGTGTGTGATAATGCATATAAAATCTGTCTATTTCAAATATAAACCCGCAGACTAAAACGACTCTTTTATGGTTGATTAAATAATGAAATTAAAAGTGTTTTTTGAATTGATAAATGATTCTAATTAGTAGTTTTTGTTTATAAATGCAGTTTTGTAATATTTTTGGGGAAGCTGAATAAAGTATGTAAATATATTATTGATTTTTAGAGAAGAAGCATCAGTAACATCACAATCCCGGATAAATCGCGAGAAGGATGACAGACGATTAACAAAATTAATGTTACTGATATTTATTTTCTTTGTATGCTGTTTCCTGCCACTGATGCTAGTGAACGTATTTGATGATGGCGCTACATATCCAATATTACATGTGGTAGCCTCTGTACTGGCATGGTTATCCAGTGTAATAAATCCATTTATTTATGCAGCTAGTAATCGTCAGTACCGCACAGCATTCCGTGATTTTTTCACAAACATTAAGTCAAGTATGACACCTGGCCATACAGTATCTTATTCAAGTTATTCCATGAAAACATGCGTTACAGATGTGAAATCAGTCCAGATGAATTCCACATCAGCTAATCGAAATGCAGCAGCCGTCACTGATCCACAGATCATGACACTTTATAAGGAACCGTCCGCCTGAGACGAGCGATATATTTTTTTAAATGTGATATTTCATGATTAATAAAAGAAGAAAGACTGATAATAAAGAGACGAAAACTATATTAGATATTACATTTCTTTTCTATCTATTATATACGCGCTCTTTGTTTGATCTACCAAAGTTTTCTGTACATACATACATAAGTAGCTATAAAAATATTTTTTGTATTCCAAAAATGTTGTCATTTAGATATTAAGTATTAGGTGAAATGCCATTAAACGAGCAGAAATATTATTTTATATTCAGTTAATATTCGATATTAAAACAACATAAATTATTACAGCAGAAGTGCTGCCGCCATCGGTGAATATAGAATATTATAATCATATATCACTTGCCATATTTTAATCTCTACGAATATATATATATATATATATATATATATATATATATATATATATATATATATATATATATATATATATATATAAATATAAATATGTGCCTTTAGAACTAATTTAAGTTCATTCCATAATATGTTGGTTAACTTTTAAATAATAAGTACAATAAAAAACCAAATAAATATATTAAATTATTTTACTTATATTCAAATAAACAAATGAAAATACCAATGTTTTTATTATCGTACCAACTCATGTTAGAAAAAAACAAATAACAAGAAGCTTTATATGGCGTTAATGAGTACTAAAAAAAGCAATTGATATTGATTATCGATGCGACGACATACAAGTTTTATGACTGTAAATAAATAATATTTAATTCAAGGTAAAATTTGGTAGAATGCGCCATTGTTAACTTAGTCGCGTAACGCAAAAATAAACTTGCGCACGACTCTGTAGACCGACGTTAAAAACATAGGCGGTCTTATGGATATACAAGGTAAAATTCTAAATATTATCATATTTGTAATGTAGTACTTTCATTAAATTATTATCGGCAATACTTTTCTTACATATAAATATAATTGACGTGTTTTTGAAACAAAAATTGTTTCATGTTTTATTAATTTTGATAATTTATTGTAATTTGAAATACATATAGTGCAGTAGTTAATAAAAAAAATTATAATAAAATGTATTATCTCGTCTCTGATGTACTAAGTTGGCATCTACTAGTGAAACCATTACCAATGGGCTAGTCTAGCACTGATAGTCATACGTATGTATAAAAAATAAATAATACTTGTCGCTATGGGAACTAATAGAAGATAAAGATGAGTTTCCATGTATTATGAAATTTAGGTATTGTTTAAATTCAAGCATATTATATAAATACTGCAATGCCTTTTAAAAAGTACTGAACTCCGCCCATGATGTAGAATGGTGCGTATTTAAAGTAGCGCCATAGCACAAGCTCCTATAGTAATTGGGAATAAGGTCTATATTCGCAGAATTACCGGGGTTGTGTTTGGAACTATAGTGATCAAGGCAGTCTGACCATGGCCAGGTTGTACGCCATTAGTTTTTCTCGTTGCTACAAGCATCTACGTATTTTCGTTCAATTCGCTAATAAATCATTTGTATGTTAAGAGAAACAGTGTACAAAAGTTTAGTGTATGTGTTTTAGAACTTTAAATAATTAATATAGACAATGAATAGTGATCGACATTCACCAAGACGAAGGAATATGTCCAGGTCACCACATTACAGTAGAAACACATC
Source organism: Nebria ingens riversi (assembly GCA_018344505.1). NCBI lineage: Eukaryota > Metazoa > Arthropoda > Insecta > Coleoptera > Carabidae > Nebria > Nebria ingens. Next base: position 52,606 of record JADQWA010000172.1, on the reverse strand, counting down.
GGAATACAATGAAAGAAGTATATCTCCGCCGCATAGAAGATATTCATCGGGCCGAAGAAGCTCTTCCACATCGCCTCATAATCAAGTATCATACAAAACACGTAAGTTATATTTCTAGAAAATATTTATTCACGTGTTTATTTTAGCAATTGGTTTTTATTACCGCAATACTTTATTATTCTAGTATTTTTATACTTTTTCATCCCTCTATTAAAAGCAATTGAGACCTTCCGGTGACATATATAAATAACTACTGAGATATCTAAATTTTATCTCTAAGTATTTTAAGATACTGTTGTAATATTGAACAAGGTTCTCCAAACATGTTAGTAAAAATAAATTTACGTTTACTGGATTGAACTCTTTTTTTATATATAAATATTTTTTATATTCATAAATTTCTAAAATAAAATACTTACTAATTATTCGTAATGCAAGAAATTTCATCATTTTATTTCACAATATTATTTTGGTATGAATCCAAATGAATTTTCTAAAATTTAGAAAATTATTTATTTTTTCAATAAATTTGTTCAGATTTAAAATAAATTCGAAATTCTCCAATGGTGATCTGGATTTTAAAATAAAAAAAATTAAATTGTGTTTTATTGCCTAAAATCCAGATCACCCACACATCTTAAATATGAATTTGGTAGCTGAAAAAAAAATGTTTACCAAACAAACCCTGGGTTACTAATGTTTCGTATTATGTCAGGCCGACACAGATTTTTTCTTCCTGTATTCTATGAAAAATTATATAAATGGCAATATTAATTTTCCTAGATTTTAAATTGTATAAAACTCGATAAAACATACATATTTTTAAACAAAACTTGCCCCTATGTATAGGCAATTTATTTAGCTTGTGGAATAAATGTGTGAACTAAAAGTATTCAGTTAAAAGTAATTTGTAATTTTCTATACGTGACTTTCGAAAAAATGAAACAAAATAAAATAAAATATTGTTCTGGCCTACTTACATTTTTCTTTTATCCTGAATTTTATATCTTAACATATCGGCAAATAAAATAACTTTGAAAATCAATGTGAATGAATTAGAACTAGCAAATATACCATTTTAAAATTTATATCATAATTGCATAAAAAGATATTTCAAAAGACTGGCATTTAAAATGATTTCCCATTCTCAATTTCTATTTCAATCATGTGTTCTAGATAGTATTTTAATATTTACTAAATAACGCATTTGTTGATATCAGGTGGCAAATTTTTATATAAACCAATTATTAAAACAAAATAAATATTCTATTTATATTTAAATTAAATGAGGCGCCTGTGACGAAAGTATAGCATATTTGTTTAAACATATTTTATATTTTCTATATAATATATTATTTGCTTAATTTATTCGCAAAAAAAGTTTTTATATACACAAATTAAACAAATAATATACTACAATAAACGAAAAATATATAATATTTTAACATATAAAATAGTCATACATAATAAACAATTTAACTTTTCAAACAAACAGCGCGCCATTAAATTCTTTGGTTATTTGTTTACAAACTATGGGTCGCTACCACCCTTCCCTCCTCCACCATCAATAACTCAAAATAATATTGTTTACTATGCTCTAGCAATAACTTTCCGTTATCTGTGACCAACTCTGTGATCGCTAAAAGTTTTAGTTTTTAAAATGAGTCACACATTAAAACATATGATGATAAAGTAATACATTCCGAATTCATATTTGCAATTTTTTTAATTCAAATATTAGCTGCCCCAATAAAATTTCTAAGTATTTCTAAGTAATAAAAATAGTTGATAATTATTGTCAATCCGTTGTATATTTTATCAATTTAACATATTGATTGCAACATGAATTTATACCTGTACGTATGCGTAATTGTGTGTACCACATGCGCAGATGTAGGATTTATAATCTATATGATATATATGGTAACAAAAATAAAAACAATACACAAATCAGTAGACCTTGTATGATATTGCATTGAAATGAATGGGATGAACATGCAAATAATATAGGTGATAAAATACTTACAATCTTCCCAAAAGGAGAAAACGACTGGGCACACTCATACTGTATCAAAAATTTCTGAAAAAAATCAAATAAAAATGTGTTACCTATAAGGATTTGAATAAAATATAGTTTTGAACAAACATGTTGTTGTTCATTTAAGAATCCATTTTAAATATTTGAACACAATAATAAAAAATCGATTTATCATAAATAGCCTTGTTTAAACAATTGATTTATATTTCAAATAGATGTATAGTCTCATATATTAAATGATCTATACTATTTTTAAATTATATAAACTGTATATACTTACATTAGATGTAAGATAAAGTCTTGAATCAAACCGGCTAGCCTGAAGAACGTTGCAAAAAAGCGAAGCCCGGAAGAAATTCTAAATCCCAATACTTTAACGATCCAAAAATCTTGCGATCTTCGCATGCGCAATAAACTCTTGATTTTTCAAATTTATCATTACACAATAGACGTTTTTTTTTTTTGTTGCTAAATTAAAGATATTTGTATGTATAAAATAATTGATTATTTAAACAAGGAATTTTAAAGTTATAGTTTTAATCAAGAACTGTTATATTTTATTAAAATGAATAAAATATTTTTTGTAATATAGTTACAATATATGCTATTTTTCATTTAAAAATTAATTTAATATTATATCTATATTTTATTTATATTAAATGTAATCTTATTTTAAATAAATCCCTTTCTCAAAGTAAAATTGCTGTTGACAAATGCACTAAGTGCAAAACAATTTGCACTAAAACCGCGAGTGCAATTTGTTATAATAAAGTTGGTACATACTTGACGTTGCAATTTTTTAATTAGATTATTGTTTAGTTTTGCATCTTTAAGTCATTCAACAGCGAAAGCAGCAAATTCAATGAAGTAATTTCAATTCAACAGTTTTTGTGTAGTTTTTAATTATAGTAAAATGTTACCTGTAAAGTCTATTGAGTTTTATTATTATATTGTTATAACATATGTATATTTAGTTTTTGAAACCTCGTTTTTCCAAAATAGCATATCGCAACGTTATCGAGAGTTCCGCAAATTGCGCCATGGCTCCAATATTTCTAGTGAATTTAGAATGGGTATAAAAGCCTATGAAATGTACATAGATAATTTGCAATGTTGGCAGAGAGGTACTTTCATTCGTTGACCATAAAATGTAATCGTTCAATTCGTGAAACCTTTTCTTGCAGCATATCGAAGTGGTCATGATTCCGACTACTCTGATGGACGTCATTCGAGAACCAGCCGGAGCAGTGGTAGCGATTATGATTACATGCTGGCGCGGGCTAAGGATCGCGAATACAGGAGCCGAGACCGCGAAAGAGAGTGGGATCGCGACAAGGAAAGATCACGGAGCCGCGAGTACCGCGAACGCGATCGGCATCACCACAAAGAAAGAGACTATGAATCACACCGGGACAGATTTCGGAGAGACAAGGAACGGGATCGGCGACGATCAACAAAAGAGCCGCGCAGAAGTCGCGATCGGGATCGCTCATATCGAGATGATAACAACGATAGTAATGATGCTCGTGACCGTAGTCCTATTCCATTAGGAAATAATCCTAGCTTTGATTCTGGTTTCTATAAAAATCAACCTCCAAATAATACAATTATGATTCGAGGCTTAGCGCAACATATAACCGAAAATGATGTAAGTATAATACCATAAACACCTAATGCAGAGCCTACGCAGCTTTTTTTTTTAACATCATTATGTTCGAAACACATTGGGAATTAAATGAAATTTTGGAAGTATTACGAAGTTATATATTGTAAGACGTCTAGCAAAGCAACAGTTATTTAACACATTTGATTTATTGTCTTTAGATCTATCTCTGTGAATACTATCTTAAGATTCAATAAATATATTTTTCTGGCTAGGTCCGACAAGATATAATAAACTGTGGATTGATGCCGAAGGATATCAGGCTGATTCGCAAGAAAGACACAGGTAAATCAATAATTTGATTTTATATTGTTTATGTTATTTTTGATTTTTAATTAATTAATTTGATTTGACAAAAGACATGAAAATAAATGAATAAAATAAACTGTAAATAAAAAATTGGGTGGCCCCGCAATATCAAATTTTAAGCAGAATCTATAGAAATTGATAAATAAATATAATAACAAACACCCCAAAGAAAATTGTGCTCAAAAAAAGATCACTTCTCTCTCCTGCATATCTATAATCTACATAAATAGTTTTTTTCGGAGCGTGTGGGTCGATTTTTGGCGGTTTCCGAACACTATTGGTTATTTGTCTGGTTATTTACTGTGTAGGTGCATCGCGTGGATTTGCGTTTGTCGAGTTTACGACTCTTCAAGAAGCCATGCGTTGGATGGAGATGAAACAGGTATCTTATGCCGCTAAAAGGAAGAGAAAATACGGCCAGTTTGTACACTATAAGTAACCGAATATAATACTTTAAAATAAAACTATTTTTACCTATATCCATGCATATTCATCAAAATTAAAAAAAGAAACAAACAAGTATTTAAATTTTGGACAACTTGATAAGAATAGCAAAAAATCATTTTTAGTTTATTTCTTACCGTAATTGTAATCAAAATAACGGGACCAATTTAGGAAACTTGCGGCAAAGCTTTTTTGCGATCTTGCATGTATTGTTAGTGAAGTTGACTATTCATTTTTTTAAGTATTATTATTACATATTGAAAACTTTTATAGCAAAACGTCACAGTTCCTGTAATGTCGTTTTTTTTTTTTTGGTTGTTGAACTTTTTCATTTGTATTTATATTATATATATACAGAGTCTGAAAAATGGATTCATTATTATTTATTTTGCTGTTCCGCGACAGCAAGGAATAACAGACAGTTACAAACTATGCTTTGGCCCATGGACTTTAATAGTTTTTGTTTTTCTGTTGTTGACAGGGCGTGCTAATGCTCCAAGACCAATATCGGGCTATTATGCAGTACAGTATTCCGAAAGATGCTTCGCAGCAATCGGAGAAACCACCGTCATCCAAAGCTACAGCTGATTGGTTTTGCATAAAAGTACAAAATACATTTTTTTTTCCTCTCTATAAACTAGTATCACTGAAGATGAATTAGTTCAAATGCTTGATTTTTCTGATAAAAATACTTAGTGAAGTGTATTTTTTTATTGTCTTATATTTTCATATTATTAATTATTTGTTATCATCCAAACTGTTTAAGTTATTTTACCAAACTAAGTATTATCTAATGTGTGCTTACAGTTCAAATAATAATCTTAGGGTAGAATGGCATCTTGATCGATATTGTCATGTCAACAAAAATATTCTTTACTTTTTAGTGCGGAGCCCAAAATTTCAAACGTCGTGATAATTGTTTCAAGTGCCATGCGTCCAGGATGGAAAGTGAAGAGGGTGGTAGTGGAAGTGATGAGGTTTGCACATATGCGACAAAAACAATTATGTTACGAAATTTAGACGCACTAACAACGGAAGATTCAGTAATGGGTGTGTTGAAGAATGTTGTGTCAGATCTAATTGTGACAATATCGGGTGTGTGCATTGGTCGTGATCCGCTCACATCTACATCTAGAGGTATTTGCTATTTAGCCTTGGACAACACAGTGGATGCTTTGGCGCTGTACGGAGCTCTAACTTCGCTTGAAACACCACTCGCCATCGATGGCAAAACTGGTAAGTGACGATAACTAGCTTTTGTTGTTATGTATCTTGCAAGATTCAAAGTGGGCGTATCATATTATTCTAAAATTTTTAAATTGTACAGCATCCGATACAGTCCTAAAAAGACGTTTTGCGCACGATTAAATATTATTTCTTTTGTAATAAATCCCACATATAGAAAACATTAACAGACTAATTAACAATAAATTTGGTTGTCTTAGCAATAATCTCATATTGCAAATACCATATGGGAGATGTAAAGAAAGCGTTTTCGCAAATGCAATTTCCAACCGCATCACAACCTAATGTATACAGTATGAACGATCTAAACTCCCTGGCAGATTATAGCGCAAGTCGCTATGCTAAAACTGCGGCAGAATATCAACAATATTTCCAGTACTATAAGCTGTACTTCGCACAGCAAATCACCGAAGGTGCATCAATTACATTAAATTCAGAGAATCAAATGGACTCTGCGAACGCAGCGGCTGCACTAGCACAAAATGCCATCCAGCAACGAAACAGCAATAAAGCCGCGCTCTACGAAACTCACAATGGAATTACTGCAAATACTGTTCCGCTACATATCCCTAATGGGATCGATGGGAAAAAATATCAAGTCCCGGATATCACAAAGTACCATTATGATAAAAATACAGGGTACTATTATGATTCAACAACTGGTTTATACTACGATAGAAATTCGCAGTATTATTATAATAGCGTTATACAGAAATATCTGTATTGGGACAATGATAAGTTTACGTACCTGTTAGCGCCAACGTCGAGTGAAACGGTGGTGGCTGGACCAACTACGGCAGCAGTTGCAGTTGAAGCTGCTCCAAGTTCTGATGCCAAGAAACCCAAGATTGAGAAGGCAGATAGAGTCAAAGTGGCGAAAAAGATTGCTAAGGTTAGAATATATTTTATAAAAAATTTATTACTTAAAATAACTTAATAATATAAACGCATAAATAATTTGCGTTTGATTTTTGTAGGATATGGAACGTTGGGCCAAAAACTTAAACCAGAAAAAAGAATCTACAAGAATGCCCATGCCGAATGAAACTCAAACGAGTTACCACGTCAACGGAAACACAACGGCCGCATCGGCGGATATCGGTTTTGCAGTTTTGGAGAAAAAAAGTACAGTTACTGCGGCTCAAACTTTAGCTGTATTTACACCTGTAAAATCTGAACCTGTGTTCCAACCAAAATCGCAGGTACCGTACTTATTTCCCTCTAAAAACTAATTGGTTTTTTTGTTCATAATTAAATTTTGAACAGGCTGAAGGATTGGTGGCCGCTTACGGAAGCGACACCTCTGGAGATGAAGGAGAAGTCGACGACAGCGCTGACTACTTAGACTGGGAGAAAATGGTTTGTAATCTGTGCCAACGTCAATTCCGCTCCAAAGAAGATCTTTCCCGACACAAAGACATGTCTCCATTGCACAAAAAGAACATAGAGTTACGTATGGCACAGAAGAGTCTAGAAAGTGGTAAGAAGCTGAAGTATCGCGATCGCGCAAAAGAACGACGTTTGAAATATGGGGAGTCCGACGATCCTCAACCCAGCAGATTGAAGGAGAAGTACTTGAAAGCTCGTGAAGTTCCTGAACCACCAGTTATAGCTGCGTCCGCTAGTGATCCGATCGGTTCTGAAAATGTTGGAAACCGACTATTACAAAAAATGGGTTGGACTGAAGGACAAGGATTGGGAAAGAGTAATCAAGGCCGTACAACCATTATCCAGGTTAGTTGAATTTTGTATTATCTAATATTGCAAATCTATTTTGTGGAACTTCTAAACTTGAATATCTGCGTTCCCCAGTTCTTTTTAATGTACTTAGTTTACAAACAAATAAAAATGCTTAGATGTGTGATAATATATTTTAACTTATGCATCGGTCGATGTGATTTTAGGCGGAACAAAGAATGAGCTCAGTCGGTTTAGGTTCTAAAACCGCTGCCTACACAGCGCTACCTGGTGAAACATACAAAGACTGTGTGAAGAAAATGATGTTTGCTAGGTATCAGGAACTGTCCGAACAAGGCTAGTTTGTTTATTATAATTTATTTTCGTGATTACCGTATTTTTATTTGTTTCTACAGGAAAAACTAAATATTAGTAAAAGATTTACATCATTTTATATATTTTTTTCATACAATTTTGTTGTGCTATGTGCTAACTTACGTTTAGTATTATTAGCACGACATTTATTCAATACGTTTTATATGTAATCAAGATCGTTAAAACTGTATACGTATCTCCGGGAATCGGGGATTTGAATAGTAGGTTTTGCAAATTAAAAAAAAAATGCAATTTGTGATGATATTATTTGTAGAAATCTATCAAAAGTTTTCCGATTTTGATACATATTCAAATTTTAAAACAGCAAATTCAATTCTGCAGAATATTTGTGTTGTTGCAATACTCAAAAGAGCGCCACGGCGCTATGATATATATATATATACAAAGTTTAATTTTCAATAAAATACCATTTATTTCCAGTCTTTTATAACTGAGTGATAATAAAAATTACAGTATTACGGGCGAATTTGTGTGTTTCGTTTACATTTAGACAAAGTATTCGTTTTATATATAGAATATGTTTCTATTCAAGCGTTCCGCGAAGTTATAATGGTCTCTTTCTAGTAAATTTGTACCAACCAGAATATACTTCAAGTTTAAGGTCAAATCTACCCGTAATACTACAGTTTTTACCAAAATACATAAATAAGTATTATATATACACATGTTCCTATAAATAAAAACGTTTTTATTAGTTTAGTTATAAACTTAATAATAAACTTTTTACTAGAGTGTGCCATTGAAAAGTTACAAAGTTGCGCTCCGCAAAGTTAACAACACAACTATTTTTGCGGAAATTAACTTTATATTAATTATAGTTCTTTTTTTTGTTTTTTGAAATAAGTCTTTATATTTTATCATGTTATGTAACAACCCAGTTACATACAAAATGTGATTCAGCAATTATACATTTATATAGATCCAATGTACAATGATTTTTATTCTTTCTCCAACGCAGTTTTTTTTCCTGCATTGCCAAACATTTAGGTATAATAAATAACATCAGTTAAATTCGATAAAATTTTATTTTAAAAACTACAATATACATATATTTAGATAGTTCTAATATAAATAATTTGAGCTAGTGGCGTAACAAGTAATGACGCCTACACAAAATCGTATGTTAGGTACGGTCTTGTTCATTAACAATCACAGGTCGGCAGTGCTAGCATCCGTCAGTATATTAAACCAGTGTGTCAGTTATAAATGATTTTTTTGTTGTAATAGGCATATTTGCTTAATATTAGACATAAAATAATTTATTTGCCAAGTACTTTACATTTACAATTATTATATATCAGTTTTGTTTTTGAGTGCAAATACAACTAGTGAATGAGCAGCTTCGCGAGGTTGGGTTACTTTTTAACATTCAAAATCATTTCAATTGTTTTTAAATTAAATAATTAAGATGATGTAAACATACAGTGCACTATTCATTGTGTGTTACGTTCATTATTTCATAGTTCTGGTAAAGATTTTTATATAATGTATCTTAAAAGTTTATAGTGTTGTGTAAAGTGTGTGAGGTTTGTTGGGTTTAGCGACAAGACCTGATAGAATTGGTAAGTTTCTGTTTATATTTAGTTTTAACTATAGCGAAATTTCTATCACATAGATTGAACTAAGACGTATATGTTTTTGAAACATTTTGGTTTTAATTTAAGTTTGTTTATTTCTTAGAGGCTTAGCAAGTATAATAGTGTTTCAAAATTAGTATTGAATTCGAAGCAATAGCGTTAGGCAATAATTTGATATAATCATTAACAATTTTGATAAAATTAAAAATGTTTATTTATGTTTTTTAATTTTCCGCGTTGCTTGCTCGAGGCTTCCTCGTGTTATTTGATTAAAATCTATAATAGATAAACTTGGAGGCTGAGGAAAATCAAAAGTTAGAGGTCGTGGCGAACTAATTTTCTGTACTCCCTTCGACATGAAACCACCGCCAACTTTTTTATACGGTGTTAAAACTTCGTGCTGTTGTCGCGTCGGACTCAATTGATTCCGCGACGAATACGGTAGTTCATCGCAAGACGTTGAACTGTCGTAATTTATGTTCAAATCGGTAAAATGTAAAGTGGCATTACATCGCGTTGTTTTTGGCCGAACGCGTACTGTATTCCGCGCTGAAGAGTTTGAATGATGTGTGCGGGGACGTCGTTTTTTCTTTGGCATCATTTCTTCTATTATATTCATCGGAATCACTTCCATTACTTGATAATATTCCATAAATGCACGGAGTAAATTGCGGCCACATCTCATATCTAGTTATCAATAGGAATAAATACATATTCAAATCTGACTGGCGTCTGTTTTCATTGGCATATGTTAGAAGTCTGGAGACATTTATCTTTTGTGACAGTTAAATAAATACATTTAGTTTGAATTATTAATCAAATTTAGTTTTCTTCCGTAAATTTGTATTTGCTTCATCTAAATATTTATATAATGCGGCGATCAATAAATCAACAATTGTTAATTCTTAAAATGAAGTAATTAAAAATTAACATTTGTATCAAATTTCTCATCAGATTAGGTACTTATTAATTTTTATATGATAGTGAACAGCTTTTGGAACTCGATTATCTCGCGTATTTATCGGAGAATCACTTAGTCGTCATGCGCAATATATATAACTGCGCAAAGAGGTTTTATTTTCTTTTTTGGGGAATACTTGTGCTATACTCTAATGTATTTTATCGAAGGATACAAGACTCTTCTGTATACGGGATAAAAATATTTGCACCCGGAAGCTCATACCCGGAAATAGATACTTCCAAGCTATAGGAATTAACTTTGTCACTTAACGAGGTACAGAAAAAACGACGAGATGTACCACGTTTATTTATATCAGCATTAAACATCATATTCGTCGGAAAACAATCGTCTGCATTCGCTGCAAGTAATTTTGGAAAAACTGTATGTCTTTCATATCTAAAAAAAAGTGTGAATAGTTAATTTTTCGTTGTGAACAAAAATATATTTTAATGACGTTTTGCTCTGATAAACCATAAATACATTATCACAGTAATCAGTTTATGAACAACGACAATACTTTATATTATGCGTTACCTACCTGTAAACATCTTCATACGTATTACCATATACAAAACAGCCTTTTAAGCTTGAATGAGCGTGAACATCTAGTATAAAATCCAATTGGAATTCCTGTTAGAATATTGTGCATTATAAGAGTAAATCTAGCAAAACGAATAACATTTTTTAACTGTATTATTTCAGGCCAACTCTTTTCACTTTCGAATAAGTTCTGAATAAGTAAATTTAATTAAAGATTATTCATTATTTTCCGGACGAGAAAAGATTAGCTTATAATGAATTAAAACATTTCGCGCCAATTAAATCATGCGCAAAGTAAGCCAATGAGAACGTTTGTATAGTGATAAAATTAAAATGTCCATATATATTTTTTTAGCGATGCACTAACTATAAAATTCAATTTATGGAGTACAGAAATGATGTCATTAGTCATGTTAGATCGTAACATTAACTAATGTTATGTGTACACTATATTGTTTAAACAGTTTTTATAATTTTTGTTTTCTGCTAGATAAAATGTGTTGTCTAGTTCAATTGAGTATAGAAAATAAATAAATAATTTCGATTTTCTAGTGTTTATTAATTAATTTACTAAAAGGAAACCAGAAACTATAAGAGGTGCCATTTTGTTTATAACTTTACTTATGCGTTGTGTAAGTTGCTTATAATAAGTAATTTGATGAAAAATCATATAAAAAAGTTATTGTTTGATAAAGTTTGGTGTATTTATAAATTATTGATCGTGGAGCATTGACCTATGAATATAAGCCGTAACATTGGCTTGCATTACGTTGTATTATTAATTATCAATAAACCTTATTTTTATCTATTGCATTTAACATATCTATGACCGCTGTCAAAGTGGGGTGACCAAAACTGGTAGCAATATGCCAAGAACGATTCAAATCAAATCCTAAGAGAGAACTTCGATAGTTTCCCAAAAATACACCATCTGGATTTAACATTGGCACTATTTTGAATATAATATGTTGGCGGAGGACTCTCGCAATAGGATGCGAACTTATTATCATTTCTAGCAGACCTGCATTAAAACAAAACATTTGAGTAATATGTTTATTTATTTAAATGTCCGCTTTCACCTTGACACACAAAAGAAGCTGGAGATTCTCCTGGGTGTACCCTAGCCATTATAACAACTACCCGCTTTTTAGTTTGACTTTGAGTATTCTCTAATTTACCTATGTTTATTATGTCCAAACGCCTTTTTTGCTAAAATTAATTGTACAAAATAATAACAATTTTTGTGCAGTGAGGAATAATGAAAAAACTTACGATACTCGTCCCGATGGAGTCCCTGTTGAAAACATCGTTAAGGTAAGCAGCTTTTTTCTCTAGTACTGTGAGATATGTTTGTAATCTTGAGTAGCTGTAAGGTGGAGATAGAGCAAATTGAAATACTTCATCTTCTTTGTCGAAACCAAAAGCGAAACTAAGCACGTGATGACCTTGGTGAGCTTGTGATCGGTGATAGAAGCAATGTCGTTTTGGTATGCGTTGCCTAATATGTTTAATCATATTTTATTATTTTTATAAATATGCTAAATATAATTATTTACCATTTTGGCCTACTTGACGATTTCACCAATGGAGTTAGTTGTTCACAAAATAAATTTTTACTTTTACTTAAATTTACTATATTAAAAATTACTCTCTGAAAGGAAATATATTTATATATATATATATATATATATATATATATATATATATATATATATATATATATATATATATATATATATATATATAACTTCATAATAGGTAATTTATAATTTTGAATGATGGTCATAGAATTCTGAATATTAAAAGCTCAAACCAAAATGTGTTCAATCTGCTACAAACAAAGTTCGAATATTTAACTTTTTGCGGTTAAAAATAAAATTAATTATTTTTCCGAGTGACAACCTCACGCGCGCTGCTTTTATAATGAAATTACAACGACCGTCAGCTGAAAGATCACAAAATGCGAATGCATAATTAAAAATCCATATTTCCATAAATTTGACGTGCTTTAATTGAACATACCATATTCATGAACTAAAGACTCACTTGATAAGAAAACAACGAATGTAACGAATTCAAAATTTGAAATAACGAATTATCTGAATTTGGAAGCGATCTACAACCACGGCTTAGAACATTTAAAATACTAAAATTGAAAAGTGTCTTTTCTGAAAACAATGATGCGAAGACTCTTCTAGATATAAAAATAAATGAAAACAGCTTCATATACCTGATCTTGTTTGACGTTATCGACAGTGAAATTGAACCATAGTCGAAACCGAGGGCTGCACGTGTCAGGCCTGATAAAAAGGTCGTATTCAAACTCGGAAACAAGATCAACGCGGCCGAGATTTCCCGTTTCGAAAGATGCATCAAAGCACAAATGTCCCCGTTTTGCTTTTCCACTATGGCCCGGTGGTCGCATGATCACCCGGCTGACATTGCCCATCCCACCTTCGCCGTCACTATCGTCACTATCTGCACGTTTTCATGAAAAGAAAGAACACTCGAAACGAACATCTAATACCTCTTCACTTATAAAGACAAAAATATTGACATACATATTCCCTATCCAATGGGGTGGCAGAAAACTTTTTCACATCCATTCGCTCAATCTATTAAGTATATATGTACTTAAAATAACAATAAAAGCTTTATGTAGGATTCTTTTTAAAAGAAAATTGCAAAAGTGTGTACATTTGAAAATGTTGTTATTTGAATTCATATTTAAATCACATTTCTAGATAATATATTGCATAATGAAAACAATTATGCACAGTTTAATTGGTTTTATAATTTATTTGGAACAGTGGTAAATGCGATAAGTTTATTTTGCACAATTTCCAGGAGTGCATTTTTTCAATTTTGTTTGAAATTAATTTTTAAATATAATCAAGGTACGCCTATCCTATCTGGAGCAGGCCAATCCGCATAACGAACTTAAAGTGAAACGATCTGTTTCTTACATTTTCTCGCTATTCTTTATATTATAAAAATAAATTGAAATTGCAACGTCTTCCTTGCGCGCATATTTCGCATTCGTAACTAAAGCTTGTTTGTTTTTTAGACGAGTATCATTTCACTTAAATTTAGAAATGCTATATACCTTCGTCATTTCGTTGATAAATACTCGTATGTTCTAGTGGGTCATATGTCATTAATAACGACATAATGTATAAAGCACTATTTCCGTTACGCACTTTTATTTACAAAAAACACATCTAATACACACAAATTACAGATTTTCACGTATTTGTTATTAATTTAATAGATCCAACGCCCGCTTTACATCACCAATTTTAATATACAAAATTGTATATAGGGTCAAAGAAAATGATTTATTTCTTCTTAATTGGAAAATGATTAAAAACTGACAAAACAACTTAATAATCAGTTTCCGTGTTAATTTTAGCGTAAACAAATCACTCTTGTTCGAAATGAAAACAATTTAGAAAACTTCTCAATTGACTTGGTGGTGTTCGCTATTATGAGTTTGTAGTGTTTCTCGGGACGGATATGGCAGTTAAACGCTTTATATAGGGTAAAATGTTATCAAACATGGTAAACTAGACACTGGTACTGCGTGTTTCATCTACTGTATCACAGCATACCCCCCGCGTTTCATGCTACCCCTGCCCTTAACACCTACTGATACAAAATTCAGAGGTGAATTAAAGTAGATTTTATTACATTATACTCATTTTTAAACCAATGTTCGTTACATTTAAGCTTAATCATAATTTTCAGTCATCGATCAAAGTTAAAGTATGCATATTTAACCTATTTATGTATCTCACCAACTTCAGATCTGTTTGCTACTAGTACTAATTTGAGTCATTAAATATAGATCACACACGGATATGATTAAAGTTAAAGGTAATAATGTGTTTTATGAATAAATCTGTTTTCTCTTTACTCGTTAAAGTTTCTGGAAAATATAAATACAAGTCTTCAAGCTTTTCTTTTCACTTAGAAAAATGAAAGTTACGTATTGTAAATACTATACAAGTTTATTTATATTGTGTATTTTTCTTTGGGATTGCTAAGAATGTAAATAAATCGCATTGAATCATCTGTCACTTCCAGATTTTTATTTCTGGTATCGATGAAAGAAAAAGTGTAAATATCAAAATATTTCCTTTTTTATATATATATATATATAGGAGTTTCACTTATATTTAAAATAAAAATGGATTATGATGGTTGCGTTTGGATTTGTTGAACCACTAACTACATTGAATTTGTGTGCACGTATACTTTAATTATAAATGGAATTTTTGTCTATATTCTGCATAGATAATTGGCTTGTTCTGATTGTCGGTTTCTCTTTTTGTTCATCGTGCAAATTGTAGCCCGTTTCAGTCAGTATCCGATAATAATTTAGGTTAGGCAAATCTCACGGTTGAGTTTAGTTGAATTTAGTAAACTTTCAACAATCCCTAAAGGTCCATTATGCCTCGTTTAACCGAAATGCAAATTAATTTTAGTTAT
Source organism: Nebria ingens riversi (assembly GCA_018344505.1). NCBI lineage: Eukaryota > Metazoa > Arthropoda > Insecta > Coleoptera > Carabidae > Nebria > Nebria ingens. The sequence continues at coordinate 37,265 of JADQWA010000172.1, read as the reverse complement.
AACGACATTTACAACTAAACTATAACTGCGTTCAGAGAACAATAGTGACATAATCAAGTGTTAAATGTTCTACTAAGACAACATATATTACTTTTGGTTGCATCACTAATACTTAATTTTAAGTTAAGCTTATATTTTCTTATATGCAAAAAGTATTTTAAATATATTTCTGATCTCATCATTTACTAAAAGTACTAGAGTCACTACCACTTGTTAATGGTTAATCATTTTTTTGACGTCGACTCTGTTTTTTAGCTATCATGCTATGATAGTATCGTTATACTACTTCAATTCTATTTTCATGATTAGATTCACGCAACACCTACTCTGCACCTGATACCCCGTTTCTATAATCAATTCGTGCGGTTATTAAATTCCATCTAAAGCTCCCTTCTCTACTTCCAAAACTAACTATACTATATAAATCTTAGTTTCCGGTTGTTTCTTTACATATAAACTTTTCTTTACGAGGGAAATATGATAAACTTTTAGATAAATCAGGAAAAATTTTTGAATCTAATCTTGATTTATAAACCGGTGATTCTTAACCTTTTTTTGTACCAGCAAACACATAAAAGTAATTGGTACTCGATTTATGCATTTTTGCTATATCCATATAATATATTCAACTGACTATAGATCAATTTTTATACATACATAGATAATACATTTATCATACATGTATACGTTATATTAACCAGTGCCGGATTGACTATAAAGTGTGAAAAAGTTTTTGGATATACACAAAAAGAAAACTAGCGCCTTACGTTATTTTTGTTATTTTCTGTAAAATGTATCATTGCTACGTGACTCGTACTCTACGCTGTATCATTGATGACATACGTGCTCAATAGCTATTACGGCAAAAACCGGAAACACTAATACACTCTTCGCGTATATTTGCGCGAGCAAGACCAAAAATGTCTTTTGATATATACGTAATTCTGTGATGTATCCTGGGCACTGGAAATATCGTCACATTTCAACGATATATCCAATGCCCAGGACACATCACAGAGTTACGTATATCAAATACATTTTTTGTTCCATAGAAGGAAACATTCTAAAATTGAATAATCTTTGACAACTCAACGATCGGTTCACTGCATTAAAGCTTCAAATATAAAACATATTTGTTGTTAATCAATTTTTATAAATCGATATAAAACATATATTACATTATTAAAAATGCATATTAAACAATTTTAACATTTTTACATATTGCGTAGTTACTATAATATTTATCAGAAATTTAAATTGTGCTCCAAACGTAATTTGAGGATTGATTTTGTGGAATTATATTTATACATATATAATAACACGATTATTACGGATGATTTTCACATATTTGGTAATTGAGCATATTTAAAAATATTTCTTAAATGTATACATAGCACGTGTTCTCGTATTTAAATCATACCTGTTCCAAAATCTCCCATTTAGTGTTTTGACGTAAGGTCGACGTACCAGTGAACCGAAAACACCCCACACGTTCAGGAACGAATTTTCTCAATAAACACGAACCCTCTCACACCACACAGCATCAAATACACACATAAACATTTCAAAAACACAATCCAATCATATACGACCAAATTAAACTTCAAAAAAACTGACATATTCAATAGTTTCTATACTTCAAATTAGACGTACTTGTCGGTTACATTTTTCGTAAGGGTCTATTCTAGAAACGGAAATGAATGAAACAGCAACCACCTTAACCGGTGCCGGTTTGAAAACAAAATGATAACGTTGTCAAAAGCATTTCCAGATATTTGTCTCAGTCTTTCAGTGGCAGTAGTATATTTTTGTTTGATCGATAATATACTAATGCCGCTTTTCTACTGTTACTTATATTAAATTCGTATAGCGAAAATTTTATTATTTTCACTAATAATCACTGCTGCAAATATAGCGTGACAAATAATCAACGCAAAGTTTGGTTGCTATAGTTTTCAACGTTTCTTGTTTAGTTATATATATATTTATTTATATATATATATTGTTTGGCGATCGCACGTAGTGTGAAAACTCAGTTTTCCTTACATCTGTTTTTAATGACGTTTTCGTTCGTCGAATTGAGTTTCTGGAAAACCTATTTATCCTTGTGCAAACTTGCGTAGATCCTTATAAAAAGTAATTCCCTAAATCATAAATAGAAATTATAGCAAATATATATTTTTCTTAAATTGTTTCAACTTTTTTAAATAACAATTCTATTAAATAGTCAATATAAAAAAATATGTATTTGTTAAAAAAAAAATGTTTATTCGTAATACAAAATACCAATTTTTCCATGAGCTTGTTTATTTGTGGTAATACGTCAAAAAATGTTGGCAAATAATTTATTATTGACATAGAGTAAAAAAATTGTTTGTATGCACATATTTATGAATGAACGTTGGTGAAAAGATAATTGTATAATTGGCCATGGTTAAGTGACATGAATGGTTTATTTTTTTGTGATGTTACCGACGCGACGCAACGGTTTGAAAAGATTACGGATTACAGTATTTGTTTTTGCTCCTGTTCTATTTAACTTTTAGTTTTAACCGCTCCGTATGTATTGTCATTGAAATTCTACTAGAGAAAACAATGCATTTGGTATGCAAGGAGAATGTGCGAGCAATGCTGGGTTAATGTTTCGTGCTTATTTTTGTTTTATTTTTTTGTTTTGATTATCCCGATGGATGATACCATGTACCCGCGGGTCAGATTCTTGTCGGCACTGAGATGTTCCACGGTTTCTAATCAAATCTGGCACATTGTGACGCATGCCGTCGGTGCGACTGGCGTCGATCCAGACCCTCGTGGATTGTTCGACGAATAGTGCAAAAAAATATGTTTTCTTTTATAGAATTTTTATTTCGATGTTTATTAGCCTGTTCCACGCAATTTTTTTCTGTCAGTTGATTATTTTATCAATATATCGAAATCGAATACGTTCTTTCTGAAGAATTTTATCATTTATTTTTAGAGTTCATCCAGGTTCAGTTACGTTGCGATTTAAGGACAAAGAAAACAATAAAGACATTTTTTTAAAAGATATTGTATATTATTATTTCTAAAGATTTCTTATTTTAGATAATGTGTTTTTTTTTAAAGCTTGAATTAAATTAGATTTAAATGAGTTTTGCGTTTAAAAGATAACGAATAGTACTGATTTTTGAAGGAGAAGTATTTTTAGATGTTGATAAATAAATGTCTCTTGATAGACGTTTTCTAGAAAAAAAAAAAGGAATTTTCTTATATGTGAGCAATTCTATAAACGAGTAATTTGGTTTTGAAGAAAGGAAACTTAGAACAACACAATGAAGTGGTGGAACAGAGGAAGATGTTCTTTCATGAAATAAATAAGGTGTGTGCGGTGTGTGTGTGTGTGTGTGTGTGAGAGTGTGGTCGTGTGGCCGGTATGTTCTGTGTTGACGAGAGAAAGAGCATTAATCTCGTTGATTTTCGTCAATGTTGTATGTGTTCTGGTTTGGTCCACGCGCTCACAAGTCGTATACCGACGGGGTCGAATAACCGTAGAATTCGCGTGCGTCGTCGGCGTCTATCTGCTATCTCGGCGTTTGTTGGTTGGGTAGCGTGGTGTGGTGTGGTGTGGCGTGGCGTGGGTGAGCTCACGGTACCAGCTAGCGTATACATATACACAGGGCCTATATATGATGCGGGGGTGGTTGGTTGCTTGCTGAAAATGTACCACCACCTCGGCTGCAGCCGCCGTCGCCTTCGCCGCCATCAAGCTCAAGCGTGTTATATAGTGGTTCTAGCGCTAGTATCGACCGTAGTGTAGGGTGCGGGTCGCCGGTTGCGCGCGAAAACGACGCGTTCGGATATCGCGGCGCGGCGTGGCGTGGCGTGGCTCCGGACGATTCCGGGCGATGGCAGAGCGCCGGCCCAGCAACCCCCAGCCGAACCGAGCCGAGCCGAGGCCGGCTCTGAAGACCGAGCTAGAGCCGACACCCTCCACGCCACACCATTTATTTATTGCACTCTCTGAATAACACTTGTGTTACGTTTGGTAGTGTACGTTATGTAATAATATATATTCCTTACATAATTACTTATTACTAATAATTCGTACATCTATTACTATTGTCCATATTTAATATCAATAGTATTAAAAAAAAAAGTATCCAAATATTAAGCATATAATAATTTAAAATATAAACCTTTTCATTGACAGTTCTTTAATAACTAAGTTTTAACTGTTATAATAGGTTGGTTAATGTATCTGCTTCAATATAGATTTTAAATTTATATAATTAAACAAACAACAATCACACTTAAACAGAAATACATACATACATACATACACATTCACACACACACACATACACACACACACTCACACACACCAATACACTCAAACACTTTTACAAAACACATACATACATACAAAACAGTCATCCATATATTGATATTTCGTAAAGAAAACAAGACTAAATAAAAAATAAACAAAAATCGCGAGTTCTAAAACAACAAAAGTTTAAACGAAAAGTGTACGGTATAGTATCGCGAATACGTTACGTTAAAATCAAAGTGCAAACATTTCAACTATATTCTACACACCGGCCAACGACTACTCATAATACGTACGTAAACCTATTCTAACATATATCTATAATAAATACCTATTTTAATCAATTCATATAATATAGAAAATAGAACAAAAAAAAAAAATAATAAAAAAATAAAAGGAAAGAAAAGAAAAAAAATAGTACTGTGTAAATCGTAATATATCTTCATCGGCGTGTGCTCCCCTTTTTGGACACCTGTGAGACGAAGACAACTTTCTCGGCGCACCCCCAAAACCGTCGCATTTCGTTTGTGAGAAAAATTGCACGAAGTATCTACTACAAGTCATCCATTCCTATAATATTTAAACTGCTACCTAAGTAACATACGATACTGATGGGCCCGGTTGGTTAGACCGACACTAAAACATTCATTTGACTGTGAAAACAAATCAGTGGACGAGATACGCACACTATTTTACATCTTACATACACGTACACGTTCCAAGGAAGCCGAGAAAAAATAAATCACCAGTGCGTCCGCGCCCACTTTAAAAAGAATCATACACCACTTGATGATAACAACGCGAACTTAAATAAAAACAATTCTGTTCTGATTATATTATATTGCACCGTGTTACTGGTTAACACAAAGTTGATAGTTAAATAATAATTGTTTTTGAATCATTATTATAACAAAGATTTATATGTAAATAATTATTTAAAACGAAGGGAAAAAAGCAAATACGAGAAATTTAAACGATAATAACTTATAAGTTAATCAAAGAAGTACGAGAAAATTAGAAGGAAGTGTTTCAAGACAGCAAAGAAAATCAAAGAAAATTAACAAAAGGGTGAGTCCTCTTAGTGTTTTCCATAAAAATGCTTAGATTGATAAGGTTAAAAGTCACCGTTTAGGAAATTCACCTTAGTGAATTAGAATGATAGTTTTACAATGGCCTAAGAGTGTGCGTTCGGTTAAATTTCGCTTGTACCGGTGTCGTTGCCCTCGCTCTATAATTCGCGCGCTTCGTAGCGCTGCTCTCCGCAAGCTCCGGTTGCCGGTGCTTGCGGAGAGCAGCGCGGCCAGGCCCGGGAAGCCGGTTTTTTGGATATACGCGAAGCACGAGGCATAAACGCGGGCTTTCAAACAGACGTGACGATGGATGGTCGAATGTTGGCGACGCGGCGCAAGGGGTTGATGGGGTGAGCGCGCGCTACACGTATCTACGAGGGAACTTCAGGGTGTATGAGTGCATATATGTGTGAGTGACGGTAAGGGACGACGATCAATACTGAGCCAAGCCTGGCTTTTGCCTTTGCGATTAGCATTATACCCCACATCTCCGGGCTCCTCTTGTTCTATTCGGTGTTCGCCGCCCCTCGCCGTATATAAACACCATAGGCCTAGACACTGTCTGGTTCATGGCTTTTGCAATACACTCAACACTTGTTATTATTTTTCATAACTTGTATACTGTATACACCACATAATCTGCCATATAACCATAGCACAACGTACCCTAATAAAAAACAATATATTCTATATTCTATATGCTATATCAGTATCTCAAATCTGGATACTAAGAACTTTTTTTTTTTGCAAAAATGCATTTTTGCAGTACTAATTCTCAAATACACAGTTACAATACCACTTAACATTAAGCTGACCTTACATTTTGCTATAAAATTAAACTCAAGACTACATTGACTCAAAATTACTTCAAATATCTTCATTTAGAATCGATAGTTTAATAAAACCATTTATCTCAAATAAATTCAGTTTCCTCTTCATACATATATGATTATACCTCTGAGGCATAACAAATAGTTACGTTCAGTGAAAAATGTTCACAGTTTTTTTCCGTCTGTCTACAATTAATAATTAAAAAATATAAGAAACATATTTATTTTAAAACTACATTAATATTATTGAAATAAAACTTTTTTAGATTAACTAATCAGTCTAATTCTAATTAAACAACATTTCATAACATAACATGCGACATTAAGTGCATTTGCAAGGCCAAACTTGTCATACAAACAAATCGTGAAATTGCCTAAATAATAATAAAAAAACTAAAGAAACTATACTAACATGAATATTATAAATGGCCAAATAACAATAACAGTAACTATAATTACTTTTTCGTCGTTTTTTCTGCCTTATTGTATTCCGCACGTGTATAGTTTTACGAATCCTTAATTCACCCCTCATATTAATAATATAACGCCTAGGCGTATACTCGTGGTGATTGTCAGTTGATTTGGTTGCTATAATTATGTTATTTTCCGCTCAAGAAATTATAATTAAATTTATTTATTTTTAATTATAAATTTTAATCAACTGTATTTAAATACCATTCTTAATAAGAAAAGGTAAAATAAATCCGTGTTTGCGCTGCCGCCATACAGCGCTTAATTTAACAGATCATTCAACGCCTTCGTTAGCCTAGCGCTCGATAGCGCTAGGGCGATTCAACGCGGCCATTTTTTACTTATATTAAATAAATCCGCTATTTACTGGATAAAAACTTATAATTTTAATCAGTATAAAAATTGTATTCATGTATATAATTGTTTTAAAACTGTAATCAACAAAAACGTTTTTTAATTTAGCAATAATAGTCAACCATGTGTATTACTATGCATAGAAATTGATTTCGACTAATTATATTATTAATTCAGATCAAATCTAAACAATAATAGTAGATGCGTATTTTGTTTATGGTTCTAGCTAATGTTCTTACATCAGTTTTAGTTTGTGTGTGTGTTTGAATTGGTTGCCAGGGACTGTTACAAATGTACACTGAAACCGTGAGTGGAAAATGCGTTTAACCCTTTTCATTTAGTTGGAATTTGCAATCTTACAAACTCTGTACTTGAAGCGAGTAGATTAGATAGTTTTAATTAGTTTCAGATATACTAGCGTTTGGAAACTTTTAACTAAGGGTATGTTTTGGAAATGCTTTAAAAGCTAACTTTATATGTTGAAAAACAATTGTTTGTTTTCGTAACGAAATAAAATTTGTTTTAAACACAAATTGTAGTGGTTGTTACGTTAGTGTTCACGTCTGTAAATCGTGATAAATATTTGTTAGATAAATCTCTAAATGTGTGTCGTTAACTAATACAAGATAGCAGCATCCGCCCATATTTTTAAACATCCTCAATGTTACAAAAAAATTTTTAGTTGCTCAATTAGTTTATTAATCTAGAATTTCCAAAAAAAACATTTAGCTTATTAAAATTGAAAGGTTTAATTTTCATGACACTCGAAGTTGTAAAAGATACCATGGATAAATATTGGAGATATAATTGTCTTTCCACTAAATAATTCCGCAAAAATTTATTATTTAAGCAAAGTTGCGCGAATATACTGAAAACTACAGAAAATGTTCCAGTTGTAAATGATAACCATAGAGAAATATTGAAGATATAATTGTCTTTCCACTAAATAATTCCGCAAAAATTTATTATTTAAGCAAAGTTGCGCGAATATACTGAAAACTACAGAAAATGTTCCATATGTATTATTTAATTTTTATTGGTGTCGTAATCACATATTGTGAAGTTGTAAATGATACGATGGATACATATTAGAGATATAATTGTCTTTCCACTAAATTATTCCGCAAAAACTTATTCTTTTTAAGCAAAGTTTCACGAATATACTGAAAACTACAGAAAATTTTCCATATGTTTTATTTATTTTTTATTAGTGGCGTAATTACATATTATAAAGTTGTAAATGATAACCATAGATAAATATTGGAGAAATAATTGTCTTTCCACTAAATTATTCCGCAAAAAGTTATTCCATTTAAGCAAAGTTGCACGAATATATTGAAAACTACAGAAAATTTTCTATATGTATTATTTAATTTTTATTGGTGTCGTAATTACATATTATTAAACATATTTCACCTACATGAAAAGCTGGTAAAGTTTTGAGTAGATTCAAGTTAGATTATGGTTAGGTTTGTTTTAAGGCTTAGTCTAGGGTTTTCATAAAACACTGACTAAGTAAGTTTTGAGTAGGTTTATATTAGATTATAGTCAAAGTTTATTTTACTTTGGCCATATTTAGATAGAGCTTAGACTTTAAGTTTCATGAGTTACCTAGGTAGATTTTTTTTATGAAACTGTGTGACTCTACGACATTATAAATTAAAAATGCTTAATTGACCTAAAATCTACTTTTATTTCACTGGTGACTTAATTGAATACATATCAATGTTTTGTGTTATACATTTTGGATCTAATTGCACACGTATATCTATATTTAATCAACATTATATGAAGGTGCAATTATGAATATATTTTTAATTCTGTAAATGGTTAAAAGTGTTTCAACTGTAATGAATACATTTTTCAGTATAGTTCAATATTCGAAACTTTTTTAATAGATTCCATTATTAAAATATTGAAACCTTTCAAAATGTTACAGTTGCTTTTTATAGAATTACAGATTTACGTTATAAATAATTTTTTTTTGACTTTCGTTTATTTTCACCGTACAATAATAAGTTTTATGAATGAAGTACGCATGGGTATACATAGATTGTTTTAAAATGATCGAAAGTTATGGAACTATAATTAAGTTTGTTCAGTAAATGCAGTTATCGTCCCTTGATATCGGAAAATTAGTGACGTCGCCAAAGAGATGATTCGCTTGGGGTTATGACGTGTGTAGTACGTGCTTTATATGCCACTACGTAGCCGTGTATGTGTAGTGAGTTTAATAGGGTGGTGTACTCTTATATATATATTATATATATATATATATATATATATATAAGTAGTTATATATAAGTAGTTCATAGTTGTTCGATGGTATGGTGTTGTCCGGCGCGGCGCGGCTCGGCTTTGGCAGCGGCAACGACAACGGCAGTGGCAGTCGACACTGTGGGCTCCCCCTTTGCTTTTACCCTATAACGAACGAAGGGAACTGTGACGTAGCATTAGAAGTATTGTATTGATCGTTGTTGAGCTTTGCATCTGCTCACTGCCGCACGATATTCTATGCGTCACGTATATATGTGTATACAAACTCCCGGCTCGCTCTTTCCTCCTTCATTTTCTGATTTCATTCTGAAATGGGTATAGAAGCGCGTGCACTAATAATGAAATATGATATGACCCTACGGGATTTTTTAAAGTATTAATACGTGTGTACTACGTAGCTCGTTAGGTACACTTCAAATCGTAAACTCAACCAAATACAACTATAACATGAATGAACGCTGTGATTTTATTTGCATCCGCGTTTCGAACTGAATTTCCGGCCTAGGTATCGAAAACAGACGCAAACTTTCCTGTTCGATATCTGACAATTCCAATATTTATTTTATTATTTTCATATCTTCATATCTATTTCCAAGGCCATATCCACTTTCACTAATGCTAGCTTCATTTGACGGTATGTTAAAGCGATTATATGTACGGGTATTTTCGATATTTAAATATCTTTTACATACCAACATACCGTTTTTGAATACGCATCATATGACGTTCTCATGTTTATGGCATTTCATAATTTAAATTGTGGTTGGCATTATTTAAAATTTTAAATGACACATGTATTGTAATTGTTTTAACGTAAATTTAAGCAACCACAATTCATTGCGAATGGTGAATAATATATTTATATATAAATTCGTAGATCAAAATGGTTATTTGTAATTTTATTTACAATTTTGAAATGGATCTTGCATAGACGATCTTTTTTTTTTCTGGGGAGCCTTGACATTTTATAGCCTCTTATTTATGGAGTGTTTATAATTTTGTTTGTGTTTTAAAATTACCATATTCCGCTATTTTACGCAGGCCCTTTTGAAAAGGGTAACATTTAGAATGAGTACCAATGTAGTTCAATGCCCTGTTGGGGAAAAAAATAGAAAGAGACAAAAAACAGACACACTATTGGGGTTGGGGTACGCGACAGACTTTGGTTAAAACCAAACTTTTATACATCAGCTGTTCATTGCTTTCGAGCAGAACACATTACATATATTTGAAACGGTTCCTCTAACCCCTCTGCCCCGCATCATTCGCAACTCTATACAAAACCCAAAAGGTGCAACATTATTAGTAGTACAATGACTAGTATTGTTAAAATCATTAAATTAAAAATCATTGAACTGCTTATTTACGATTTTTAATCATATATTACTAATGACGTCAGTATACGCTGAATTAGTAGTTTTTTTTAAGGAATTTAATACACATATTTATTCTTAATTCTAATTAAGTCGAAACTAAAACCCAATTTACTCTCAAGATTTGTTTGTATTGCATTTACTGTTTTGATTTGATATTTCTATAAATATATTTCTAAATCAAAATCGTACGTAAATTATACAATTTTTGATTGTTGAATAGCACAGCTTATTTTTGAACCCATAAATAAATACATATTTTGAACTTTTGAGTGTTTTCGTTAATGCATGAAATGACCATATGCTCCGACAACGCGTGCCTTATACAAAATACATATAATTAAAATACACGAGCACATATGCATATAAACAGCCGTGCGTACCGGTTTCGATTTAAAAATTATCTTTTGTGTATATCTGTTTTAGTTGTTACACATATTCGTGGTTGCGTGCACGAGTGACGCGCATGCGTCATGCCTATATACGCACGTGTAGATTTTTTTTAATATCATACGAATGGTTCACGCATAATCTGCATTGTATTTAACATATTAATAATGATTGAATATGCAAATGCAATACTGTATAAGCCGCACAGATGGAACGACTTGCACATGTTGTTTGCAAATGTTTTTTTTTTTTTAAACTTTATATATATATATATATATATATATATATATATATATATATATATATATATATATATATATATATATTATATTAAAGTTTTATTATAATAATAAGATAATAACTAATAAAAAAGATAAAATATGAAATGTAGATGATGTAGTATGGAAAAGTTGTCAATACATGAATGTTGAGTTAGAATGTGTAGTAGGCGACGCCGGACGCCGGCTGCGCATAAATTTTGTGCGAAATCCTTTTTTTTTTTGTATGTTTGATGAGTAATTTCGATCCGAACACTAAGTATATGAATGTGGACTAGTTCATTTTGGGATATGTTGACGGCGGTAGCGTCGATTTCGATCGCATTTGTACGGTTGCGTTTCCCTAATTAATGAATGTGAGAGAATTAAGTGACGTTCGTTTTGGTTGCATTTTCTGTAGTAAGTTGAGGATTAGTAGTCATTGGGTATGCAATCCAGTTCAGTGTTCAGACTTGTCTAGCCATTGGTATGGTATGGTATGGTGTGGTATAGTATAGTGTAGTGTAGTATAGAGCATATGAGGACGTTGTACGCATGTGCAGTGACAGAGGAAAAAAGTTTTTATACATGTTACATGGGCGTCGCGTGGAAGGGAGTCCGCTCTAAACCCGTTACTCGTTTTAGTCGTCAGTGTGAGTTTAGTGAGTGAGTGTGGGAGTTGTGTATTTTAGTTATATTTTTCTTTTAGTTCGCTTTCATTTTAGTTTATATCTACAGTCTACTTATGATTTATCGGACAGTGTTTTGAATTCCATGCATCCGCAACAAGAAATACCTAGGTACGCATACACACCATTTCCATCCCTCCATATATGTATGTATTAGTTGTGTCTTCTGTTTTGTTCGTGTATATACTGAGACACACTTATAAGTTATTTTGAAATATTGCTTTTGAAGCAGACCGGAGCATTTCTTGTACCAATTAGTACGGGTTGATGATTTCCTGGATGCAAACACGACGCTAAAAGGGCTTGTACACGCCATTTTGGATCATTTTTAAATTCATCCAATCCGATCAATAAAAACAAATTTAAATCACCACGGATATTTGTATAGGTGTAGAGCGTAAATCTATTTTCAGTATGATTTGCTACTACTGCCACATTTTCAGGTCACACACATACTTAAAAGCCTAAAAGAAATGAGTTTTTCTTTCGAAAACGAGCAATTTCCGTTTAATGTAATTAACATTTATTGATTATATGCGTTATCGCTAGTAACCGAGTAAACCGTATTATACGAAGGCCTACATAACGAAAACTAACTAACTAACTACTTACCTACCTACCTACTTGTTGTTTCTACATTTTATCAGTTTTTTCCACACAGAAAAAAATAAACAACGAAATAATTACACGTTATGTATATGTACAATAAAATGTTGTTTATTTCAATTTTGACAGGATACACTTTTGGGGGGCGAAATTTTGTTCTTTCTCTTCGTGAATAACTTTTAAAGTGTAGACGCACAGACGGTATATTAATGAACTTTTTTTTGTTCGAAAATAAATTGTCAACAAAGTCCAAGCAAACAGGAACTTGATTCATCCTAATCTAAACATTCTATATTAACACTGCTCCTAAAATAGTGATTATGCAGTATGTATACTATCGTCTTTTTTCGTCAGTTTGCTAGTGAGTGTACGAACAGTTCAAGCGAAAGCCGTCTGTCTACTGCATACAGCTAAATATGTTTATACAGAATGCATACCTGTACGACCTTGAAAAATAGCACACAACCAAAACCAGTTCTTCACTTACATAATTTTAGTACACTGATGCGAAATGCACCAAATTGAAACTAATCCCTTACCGTAACATCCAATGCACATCAAGTACATACAAATGTACTGATTATTATTTTATATAAATTCATTATATCATTATTACTTTCAACATGGGCATTATTTATAAATTATACATAAACACAAATTCGGTTCATACTACATACTACGATCACTCGAACAACGCGTATTTTTTGTTTTAGTAGTAAATTTGATTTAGTGTTTTCTGTTTCATATATTTTCGGATTTATCGAAATAATATTATGTTTCGCATACAATACTAGATGGCGTTTTCGTCCAACCCTCCATTTGGGGGAAAAGCGTATTTATATATTATTTATTACTTTCGTGAATTAAAATTACATACATTATTATATACAAGTAGGAAATGGTATTCATAAAAAACTATTTTTAACCATTGTAGAACTAATTGATGATTAACGATTATAAATCGAATATTTGTTAGATAAATTTAGATCATTTAACACAAATCTTCATATCGCTTCTAATTATTTATATTTATAGAATTATTATTAAATATATATATATATATATATATATATATATATATATATATATATATATATATATATATATATATATATATATATATATATGGAAAAAAATAAAATAATAGTTAATATCCGTAAAATTGTTCGTAATAAACTACAAAACTTCAACGTTTAATTTATAAATATATAAATACATGTAGAACAAAGTTAAATGTCCGTTATTACTCCGCTCGTACCCAAATTCCACTATATTTAAATTTAAAATATTTGCTGTCCGGTTTTAAGTCATTTATTCACAACCTTAGTGTATAAGCGAGCCACTAGATAGCGTCAGTTGTATTTTATTTTAGTTTTCAATCTTTATTTCACTGAATTATTATTTATTAAAACTATTTATATAAAAAAAATAGATTATAAACAATGAATTTAATGTGATTAATTAATTTTAAATTGTATATAAACGATAATCTAGGTACATACTCGAAATCACAACCACAATCATATTTTGGTTTTAATAACCACACAAGTATGTCGTAATATAAAAAATATACAAAAGTCAATTTGACTTAAAAATAAACTGGTCTAAGCGGCGTTTCTTTCATATAAAAAAATCTCAACAAATATGTTTGTTTCCGTGCTTTATATACATGATACTAAAGTTGCTAATCAGTTTTTTTTTTGACAGTTTTAAATCAGTATAAATCAATTGCCGAACGAAGCAGCCTTATAATTGAAACGAAATGATACCCTGTCATCTGAAACGACTATATAGCGTAAAGAATATGAGTTATTATATAAACTCCATCTTTTACTCATATTTAAGTCTGCAAGAGTCGATAGTTTGATATATTTTTACCGTTGGAAATATAAAAAAAATCTAACCCAATTATATATATATATATATATATATATATATAATATATATATATATATATATATATATATAAAAAAAAACTCATTTCATAAATAAATCAATTAATCAAGCACATATTAATATTGAAATTGTAGTAATTAATTTAATAATTTGTTAGATATATTTGCATTTTAATCATGCGCTGCTAGAAATATATGTGACAAATATATATTTATTTAAAAAAAGTGATAAATTCATAAAATACTAAAGGTACTACTGTTAATATTTGTATATATGTATATTGGTCCCAACTATTTCTCTTAATTATCAAAATATCCTCCTTTAACGTAGTGCTTACCTATAGCAACTCTTTAGAGTGTTTTACAGTATTTGAAAATCATCATTAGATATTGTTATTGTTAAGCGTAGCAAATCACCAGAAAAAAAGATTTCTCTATTAGGTACAGTGCTTATTTGTGGCCATTTCGCAAACTTATCCATTCAAAATTTTCCTCATATTTCTTTCAATTCTCTCATTTCGTAATATTTTACAGCATCCCTTCAATCCTCTGAATCGATCATTTTATACCATCGTTGCGATCTGTCGAAAGTGTCCATGTTTCGCTTTTTATAACCTCACCAAAAATCAAAAACACATGGCCATATTCGCCTGTGTATTATGCACACTTCAAACAAATATTCAATGGCAAATTAAAAATATATACATTTTCATAAAACTCTTTGTTTAACACTTAATATACAACACCTAAACGACATTTGACAGACAATTTCAGACAATCATACTTTAATTGCGCATGCGTATTCAATTTTTACTCAATTCATAGATGTACGTATATATATATATATTAAAAAAATAATGAAATACGATTTATTTTGAGAGGATTTGTTTGAGGATAAAAATTAATCTTTCAGTTGGCAAATTTAATTTTAAATAATAATAATAACTTTTGGTTTTGTATATATTCAGGGGCGTACCAAACAAGCGCGAAACATGTTTATACATATGTATAACATCTTTGCGAAAAGAGTGCGTTTAAATGTATTAATCAACTCGGCCGCCACTGTTTTATAATTATTATAAACAATTTATGCTGGAGACAATGTTATCGGTTTTATCGGCTACGCGGTTTTTAGTCTCGTTAGGTGCAAATCAAATGGTTACTTTAGTTTCCTATAACTATATTGACGTATCAATGTATCAGTTGAGAGCACTGAATATTCGTTTAAATTATAGTAGTTATCAAAATGTTTGATTTTCTATTTGTATTTGATAAAAATACAATATATTGCTTTAGAATTCTATATAATTAATTCAGGATTTGCCGACTTTCATTTCGTAAGTAATTTAAAAACCACATGTTTATCCATTTCGAAACATCAAACTAATTCAACTTTTTTAGTGTTTAAGCCTGAATTTTAATCTTTTTATTGTTATATTTTGCACATTATGCACCTTTTTTTGAGAGATTTACTAAATACAACAAAAAAAAAACCCCTTCTTTAATCTTGTGTCAATAGTTCTTGAAAATGAGATTATTTTACCAAATTAAGAATGCGTTATTTAACTGAAATGTATTTGATATAAAGAAGAACACGTCTTGCATGACTGCCTAAATTTAATTCCTCATAAAATCGATTTAAGTTTAAATATGTTTGTAGATTTATGATCAACCGCCAGTACATTTATGTTATCACGGACATACACTGTAAATCAATAACATACATTTTTATGTGGAATCACACATAATTTTATGTATATATATATATATATATATATATATATATATATATATATATATATATATATATATATATATATATATATATATATATATATATATATATATATATATATATATATATATTTATATATATATATATATATATATATATATATATATATATATATATATATATATATATATATATATATATATATATATATATATATATATTTATATATATTTATATTTATATATATATATATATATATATATATATATATATATATATATATATATATATATATATATATATATATATATATATATATATAAGTAAACATTCGTTTCGAGAGTTTTTAAATCAATTTTGACTATTTTCGCCTGTGCGTGAACGCTCAAAAATAATATTTATGTATGTAAGTATGAATTTGATTTATATACACCGGAAAAAATCTGTTAATTTTACCAGAAGTGAAACTTTACTCTTACTACGTTTCATGAAATGTTTATCTATAAATCCAATCTATATTACGAACTATTTGCTAATATCAAATAAGAATATGCATTTTTCTAGTACTTATGCGAAATATGTGTTAGTTTGAGGACCGGAACCGGAAGTGACGGTACATTCGTGTTCGTTTTCGAAATTCACTATTGTAGCATATAAATAAAATTGTCTTTTCTAATCTTTTCCTTAGTAACTAATTTAAATATGTATCCATAAGTTGTTATTAAATCATATTAATCAAAGAGACATTAATTAATCAATTAAAATTCATTTACATATTTAATTACACAAAAATCACTTTTAAGCTCGAAATACTCTCTTATTTATATTATTATTAAATATAATTAAAACTACCACTGCATTTAACAGTACAGTGTGCAACCACTTTTAGATAAATCATATAAAAAGCTTCAATTTTTGATAGTAGTTAACCTTAAAAAAGTGAAGAGACAATTTTGCTATTATCAAACGTTGTTATTAAAGGAGTAAAAGGATTTGTGCTACCCCATTTGATGGGAATAGAAAGTGTGTGTGTTTGTTGCACCTCAAAAATACTAAGTTGCATTATACGTTGAATCATACGCATTAAAATTAATTTAAAAAAATAATGATTGTTTCTTTTTATTTATTAATAGTATCTTAATTAAAATGTTAAAACATTACTCAGATAGTTACGGTAATATTATTTCTATAATTATATCATTCTTGTATGAAGTTTCATAGTGATAGGTTCGTGGCATGTGTTTTTATATTTTAGAAGAGAAAATTCATAGAAATTAATTAAATTAAAATGTTCTATTTCTGGAATAAATTGAAATATATTTCAAGACATATTAAATAGAAATATCTATTAAGCACTTACACTTACATAAAATACAATTACAATATTGATTTAATTAATAGTATTTTCTACGTAAATTACGTCTGAAAACTACCCTTGCAAATCGATATTTATGTAATTTTTTATGCGTCACTGTGCATAATAATAGGTTTTAACATTCGTAACATAGTCAGATTTCTAGAAGTACATTTTATTCAATAAATGGAGGACATTACACAAATTTCGTTCACTAAATATACAAATCTACGTTAGATGTGGTTTCAAAGTTTCTTATATCAATTACGACATTTGGACTACTATTTTCATAAAAACCTAACTATCATTTACTATTTCTTTCATCACATACTTTATCATATTCCTGTTAACGTCTATTTCTATTTTTATAACAACACGTAGAACGTTTCATTTGTGTTTTTATTGGTTTTCAAAATGGGATGTTAGAATCTATGAAGTGTGATTGCATTTATAGTGCATGATGTGACCTTGCAGTTATCTGAATAATAATGGAATTGTATTTATTATGAAAACTATAGTAATTTTTTATGTTTAAATTCGTATTTTTCGATGCTGCACAGTTCAAACATGATTCATAAGTTATTCTGTGTTGTATATATATATATATATATATATATATATATATATATATATATATATATATATATATATATATATATATATATATATATATTTAATCCGAGTAACGAAATGAATTCGTATTTTTCGTATAATAAATTGTAAAGGAAGAGTATTTTACTTACTTGTTAAAAAATATTTTATATATAAACAATTTGATTGTTCTATTTGAGATGATTTTGTCATTAAGTAAATGTGTTTTAAAATGAGAAGTTTGTTTATAATAATATGTGTGTTTTTTTTCTGATTGCAGGCAATAAGCCTGTAGAAATATAACCAACATTCTTAATACGTCGGCAAGAAAAGTTTGCGCATATCGCCTATAAAAGTATCAATAAAATGATGGCAAACGGTTTGGATTCAAGTGTTGTTGGACAACAAAATGGCGGCAGCGGTGGCCAAGTTGGCGGTGGCCAAGAAGAAAGTAAAACGAATCTAATTGTGAATTACTTACCGCAAACAATGACGCAAGAAGAAATTCGATCACTCTTCTCGAGCATCGGTGAAGTCGAAAGCTGCAAACTGATCCGGGACAAAGTGACAGGTTAGTTTCAACAACATTTTATTTAATGTTTCTATCATGTCAGAAAAAGAAATTCTATATTCAAACAATAATTTGCCTTTAAAATAAATATCAAACTGACATTGCATGTTTTTAAGTTTATTTTATTTTTCTGTAACGCAATTTTTCAATATACTGTTTATTCTTTCGTTTATTCTTTCGTTATGCATTACATCCAAAATATGAGCGGATCTGAATCGAGCTCGACATGTGAATTTTGAATTTAATGCGATTTTGATTATTTTTAATTAAACGCCTTCACTGTTTATATTTTAACATTTTTGTTTCTCATATCACTAAATAGTAGTATACTTAATCGAACAGTATATTCAAAAAGATGCCTTACGATTATCTCTTACAAGATATGATTTTTACTTTCTTTTGGAATGCACATTTTTTATTTTAAAAATTTAAAAGAAAATTAATACTTCTTATTTTTATTTAGACGGAGTGGAAAGCGGTAAAAATATACTTTAATTTATTTATTTCTATCATTTTTATTTTGTAGTCATATTTATAATTATCTTTAAACTTAGTACAATGCTTTTTTGTTACAAAAAGTAGGTAACTTTAATTAAGAAAACAATTAGCAATCTTGTACAAAATATTTAACACTATCAGTTTGTAGTTGTCAAGGATATATTTTTTTTTTGCAAAAAAATATATATGTTACGCCACTGTTTAATTATTTGTCAAAAAAAAATATTTTGCTACAGAAATTTATTATTTATTAAACAAGAAATTTTATTTGGAATTTTGTATAATTTCATTTTATTTCAAGTAGAATCATATCTTGTAAGATAATTATGATTTCCAAAGATTTTTTATCATTTAAAATTTACAGGCTGCAATGAATTGCGCTCTTATTCAATTCAAACTAAACCTCAACACAATAATAAGTTCAGTTATTTTCACGTTTTGATGGCAATACAAAAAAAAAAGGAAAGCAAAGATTTTGTAAACAGAATCTGATAAGACATTCTTTATCATTTGAATAAACATTTTTCCGTAATACAACAAAAAAAATTTCAAAATACAGCTACTTACTAATATATGTATACATGAAGGTTTACTTATCATTTTTGTACAAGCATTATTATTATATTGTTCAACAATTGTTTTTTTCATTTATTATCGTAGTTTGTACAGTGTTGTCAAGTTTATTTTTGCATGTCAACTATTTTCAATTGTGACAAACTAATTCGCATTATACATAATTTTAATTAATTAAATATCATTCAAAACGAAACATTTTAAATCACATAATGCATTGAAAGCCACTTTATATATATATATATATATATATATATATATATATATATATATATATAATTTTTTTTTAAACTGACATAAATACAAATATAAAACAATACAAATATAATAAGACAGGCTAAAAATAAATTTAACCTAATTCGCCACAACTCACAGGTGGAAAAGACTATTTTTTCCGAATGGTTTTAAATATAAACATTTAAATTAAACAATCACACGTATTAGAATATATATATATATATATATATATATATATATATATATATATATATATATATATATATGTATATGTATATATATATATATATATATATATATATATATATATATATATATATATATATATATTTTAATAATACAATCAACGTTTTTTTTTTACCGTAAAATGCTATTCTATGATATTTTGGCCTATGTGTTGTAAACTAGTAGCGGACGATTCTTATAGAATGGAATGTGTTCCTATAAATATATTACGTACAATTTCTTGTCGGCTGGTGCTTTAAAAATAATCTTTTTAGTATATTTGTTTTTTCTTCTTCTATTCGTCCTTTTCATCATATACGGAAATTGACCTGGGCAGATGAACAGAAATTCTTGGACTGCCCGAGTCTAAATGGCGAAATATTTGCAATTTTTTTGGAAATATTAAAATATATAAATCGACAACTTATAAAATAAAAAGGTCATATCGTTAATTTTGCTTAGTCTTTCTTTGTAAGTAATACCGGAATTGATATATTTCGGTAAAAATATGAGAAAATTATTTCAAATGTAAGTCAAGGTAACAGTGCATTGAAGTCCCTTTAGAAACGACTTCCTTATTGCCCGAACCCTATTTTTATCTCGTGAATAACCGCTTCTAGTTCATGCATTCGTCGCTATATTTTCCGCGCGGTAATTTACGAAAATGTCTTAAAATTAGCACGCAATGGGAATCCATTCGAATAATAATCGATTAGAATTGTTATCAGGCGAATACAATTGGTTTTGTTTAATTTTCATTTAACGGTAGCACATTTATTTTTGCGTATTAAAACGAACGACCTTCACGTGCATTGAATACAAAATACTATGAGAAATCAATAGAATTATGACGTTATATATAACGATTATACTTTTTTATCAGCGCTATATATTTACTTCAACGTGATAATTATTTAAGACCCATTTTAAACTTTTATTTCACTAACTTACAAAAAAAAAAAATGCGTTAGTGCTATTCTGAAAAATAAGACATCACATATATAAAAATAAGATTTAGTTTACAAATTTCGATAGTATTATATATGGAAAAATTGTCTGTATTAAATTTATTCTACATGATTTAAAAGTCTAAGTGGATCGTTTAATATCGAAAAATGTACAATAAAAAAAAACAAAGCCGTGGCGGTGCTTTTTTTGCTATTGTTGTTTGAGCAATTCTTTAATTGATAAACTGGGAGACTTTTTTTTCGTTTCATTGTGCCACTAAGTATTAAATTGAGTTTGAAACTTAGTAGTCATTGTAAATATTTGTATAAATGCGATATTTGTATTGTGGAATTGGATACAGTAGTAAGAGACCGCCTGTCTGTTAGGCAAAAGGTTGTTCTATCTCAAATGCCTCGGCTAGAGAATTGATGTGTATGTATAAACATATTTCCGTATAGAATAATGGATCATAGGAAACGCACTAAAAATTGGCAACGCTGTTCCAACAAGCGCACACACTCACACGTGCAGACAAACACCGTGGCCACCACATGCGTTGCGTATGTGTATGCGTAATGGCTTTCCTTTTGTTAGTCGTCTCTGTCTGACAAACGACAGTTGTCGTCACGCATGCGCACTTTCGATCTCTGACAATATCCATTCATTATGTAGTGAGTGGGTGGCAATGCCGTGAACCCGTATCCTTACTCTATTCTATTATATATAACTGTGTTGTAAAACAATGCTTACTATAAAATAGTAAGCAATACTATATTATCCTCTGCCTGGTACTGACAGCAAATTGTTATGTATCTAGACAGATTATGTCAATTTAAAATACACTGAACTTCTCGTTAATCTGGATTTGATTGAAATATTCCATCGTTTCAAACTATTTGACATTCAAAATAATTAAAGTTGATAGAAGCTTTTGTTTTAATCGTTTCTATATATGCATATATATATATATATATATATATATATATATATATATATATATATATATATATATATATATATATATATATATATATATATAACTATTCAAAACTGACCAATAACGGCAACACAGCTTTAATAAGCATTGTTTTTACAACTACCAAAACAATGTAACTCTTATTTGATCAATTACCAATTTTATTGTTTAATATCATAAGTAGCATAAACACAAACGATTATAATTCAATTTTAATCATTCCTTAAACAACAAAAAAGTAACGTTGCTCCAATCCATATAGATAAATGTGATTATAATCGCATATATAGTATAGAAATCAAATGCTCTATGTATGTAGTGAAAACCAAAGATTACCTTTTCACTAACACTAAAAGATGTTTCTAGTTCGCATATATTCATCCAACATACATGTATTTCCTATATTTTCGAAAACAAAAACGTGTATAATACAGTGTGTAAACGTGATATGTCCGCTGGGGTTCCCTGTGCCCCTCAACTGTCTGTGTCGGGCGTTTTTCCCTCCAGGGTCTTTGGCCCCTTTTCGATCCCTGTTCACCCGCAGACATCAAACATTATAGTAGAAAAAAGACCCTTTAACAGCTTTGCCATTGCCAGACCAACCAGTATATATTTGATACGAATGTATTTTACCTGTAATTTTCAATGGCATCCATTGTTTCTTTTGCCACCTTTTTGTCTTATATGTATTAGAACACCAATGCAGCTCAGTTTTTCTAAAGAAATTGTTACAACTATAAAAATTGCTACACTATTTAAGATGCAACAAAAGCAGTATTTCAAGTAGTTGTCAAACAAATGATGCAACATTTAATAGTTTCTCCTATTTTTAGTGCGTTATGCAATTACCTATACCATCAAAATATAAAATTAACAAAACAGCATAAAACTGTTAAAATTATTCTCGCGCCTTGAGTCTCGTGTTTAAATTAAGACTGGTGAATCAAAAATGTTTTTTGTCTAATACCATTTCCTTAATTAGCGAAACAAAATATTCTAGTACAATTTAAACAAAGTTTTTTTTTTTTTTTGTCTAGTTATCATACATCATCAATCTAGTTACACGGAAATAAATTTCGTGAAAGATTACCAACAATCATATTTACATTTAGTGTTGTATTAAATTACTTTAATATGCTAATTATTATTTAACAACTGTTTTCGACGTTTAAGATTTTTATAAACAATTCCAATTGCGGCAGCACATTCGTTATAAATTTAATTTGAGTTATAACTCCAAATCATTGATGGCGACCGAATTTAAAACAATTGGTCCGGCTCTTATTTGAAATGTTGCTATTTATATACATAAGTGTGACACAACAGTAAATCAATATCTAAATAGTTCAAAGTTTATAACTCTATTTTGTGAATATTCTATCCTCATTAAGTTGTTGTTTTGTTTCGTTGTATTTTATGTCAAAGCAATGAAAATAGAAAACGGGACAGAAAATCGGTTTTCTATTGAATTACTTTTTATATTTTAATGCGCACTACGATATTAATGAGGTTTTCTATTGAGATGCAAATTCTAATTTACGTTTTTAATTGGTATTATTAATAATAGCATTTTTGTTACATTACAAAGCTGATATAAATAGCATTGAGTGAATGAAAAGGCCATTTAAAATTAATGGAATATTTATGTTTGGTCAGATTTTTTTCGATATATATATATATATTCTTTTTTTTGGTATATTATCAGGGGTGTACATCTGTCGATTCTTATACATTATTATTACTCTATGCGTGGTCCCCTCTGTATAGCGAAAATGGAACATAGGGAGACTTTACAACTAACACTTTTTTCGTGGGTTCTGCCAATGGTGTTCGACGGGAGGGGGATTGGGGGGGGCGGCGGCTCTAGTTCGGCCTTATAGTGAGTGGTTGATTGATGAGTCATACGTGTCTCGCACGTGCATATTGGGGGCTAGAAATTGAAAGGGTCGTTTTTGATATCAGTGGCGTACCATCTGAAATTCAAATTCACATGATCAGACTTTTTTGATAAGATGAATACATGTTTTTTTGGGGGAGAAATATAATTAGATGCACCTTTTGTGCTCATACGAAAATAAAAATTATATTTGGTAATAATATACTAAATATTAATATTTTAACAAAACATGTCTAAATAAATTAGATTTATTTATATTTCTCATTTCAATATTTAATAAAAATAAATAACATTTTCGAATGACGATACATGAACATAAATATTCTAAATGATTAATTTCCAATGATAATATTTTGTATTTTTTACAATATTTGCATTCTCTGTCAGGACACTTTTATTGTTTATTAATAAACGAAAAAATAATCAATCGTACGCCACTGGTCTTGTTAAAAGAGGGGAATCACGACGTTCCCCCTACTATAGTTGCATTGTTTGTAGCTCATGCATGTTACATTTGCCATCCCCTTGTGACCCTCCACCCGCCCCCTTAGCTTCAGTACATCATTAGTTATATCACTAGTTCAATATGTAGATGTCTTTCTCACTTTGATACGTAGTCAAATTAAATTTCAACTTCTTATAAAATATTCCGCAAATATTCAAACACTACAAAATGATAGAAATGTACACTTTATACCTTATCTATCCAAAAATGTGTTATAAATAAGAGTATCAAGTCAATAAATATATTCTATGTCCGTTTCATACAAATTGCGCAAAGCGCACAAAGAGAATAATTTATCAATTGTTTCTGAAACAGTACGTGACGTCTGTGCGTTCGCTATTATTAAGTAGTAAATACGAAATTATTTGTATTGGCCATAAAATTAACTAAACGTGTGAATTGAGCGTTTTTTTTTTTTGTATTTACAATGCATACTAACATGATAATAAATAAGAGGATTGCGCTTAGCGCACGTGGCATAATAGATCACTAAAGTCGTTTTATTTTTGTAAATAATAAACTCAAACTAACCAATTCAGTTCTAGAACTATTGAATTAATAACGAATTAAATAAATCAGAGTATGAGTGTATTGTACACATCAAAAGTAGTACACGAATTGTAGTAGAGTAATTCCAATACTCAAAAAAAAGATGGATGTAATGGATCGTTTACGATAGCCGTTTAGTCGCGTTATATGTGCGTAAAATTTGATGCGACTTGAACAAAGTAAGGAATTCGAACATACATAGCTTAAGATGGAAGTAATTGTGGATTATTTAGAATAGGAAGCACTACAGAGTATTGAGCGAGTAACAATTGCTATCTATAAATGGAATGTTTAATGCCATCTAGGAGAAATGAAATGAATCTATACAAGATACGAATATAAATTTCTGTTTAAAAAATTAAATTAAATAATAAATTTTACTTTATATAGAAGAATCAATAAAAAATTATTTTCATTCGATGAAGTGACACTAGAGTTTTAATTACGATATTATCTTTGATAATCGATACATATTGGGAATGAAGAATAGTGTTATAATATTTTTTTAAAAATATAATAAAACATTAGGATGCATTAATTTTCAAAATTATGTACTGAGAAAAAAAATGCATCAACATATTATTAGTTATATACCTATATGTATATATATATATATATATATATATATATATATATATATATATATATATATATATATATATATATATATATATATATAATATATATATATATATATATATATATAAATATATATATATATATATATATATATATATATATATAATATATATATATATATATATATATATATATATATATATATATATATATATATATATATATATATATATATATATATATATATATATATATATATATATATATATATATATATATATATATATATATATATATATATATATATATATATATATATATATATATATATATATATATATATATATATATATATATATATATATATATATATATATATATATATATATATATATATATATATATATATATATATATATATATATATATATATATATATATATATATATATATATATATATATATATATATATATATATATATATATATATATATATATATATATATATATATATATATATATATATATATATATATATATATATATATATATATATATATATATATATATATATATATATATATATATATATATATATATATATATATATATATATATATATATATATATATATATATATATATATATATATATATATATATATAATGTTATAACAGTTATACTTATTTTAATGTTAGTTCTAGTAAAGTTAAGTAAGCAATTCACTGCCGTTCTATTTACTTAAATGTTTCATACTTAATTATATTTTATGAGTAATGTGTTTAAAATTGCCGTAAGTTTAGACAACTGTTAAAAATTAATCTGTTACACAATTTTGTGGATATTTTTAGAGGCGAAATTCATGAACGTTTATTAAACAAATTAGTAATAATAGTTATTAATTATTTTTTATAGTTTCAATATACTAATAAATAAATAACGTTAGTTAGGCCTAGGTTTAAGATAGTATAATTTTATCATTTTGTTTTTTACGTCAAGTACTTCATTTCAAACATTACCAATTTGAAGTATACAATTTTTAAATCAAAATTACTAATAATTCGATGTACCATAAGAAAAAACATGCTTCTTTGACAACATTTCGAACTTCTATATATATATATATATTATATATATATATATATATATATATATATATATATATATATATATATATATATATATATATATATATATATATATATATATATATATATATATATATATATATATATATATATATATATATATATAATTTGAGTACTTTCGTAAGTACTTCGTAAATAACATTTACCTCAGTTGAGTTTGCATCTTTTTTCTAGGGCATGTCGATTTGTATATATTATCATGTAGTTGTTTAGAAAATAGTGATACTAATTTCATATCGACCCTTGATACTACAAAAGTGACTTGTCACATTGTGATCTTTAATTTTGTAAGCTTTTACTTGGTTAAAATTCCATCATATAAAATGTATAAAAGTCCATACACAAGTTTTAATTCCACTAAACTTTAGTTGTGTATGGATTTTTATTCATTTTATAAATTATAGATTTTGAGAACATTAGTAAAAATAAAATTGATGCGCCACTTGTGTAGTGCACGTTATCGATATATTGATTTTGCAAAATTCGGTTGGGTTTTTTTATACTGTTATATTAACTTTTAAAATGATTTTAAAGTCATTGTTAAGTATTAAAGTACATTTTCATTCGGTAGTTTATTATTTGATATAATAGTGCTGAGCGTGGTTGTTACTTTTTAATTGTACAATTTTTTGAATTGACAACGTATAACAATGTTGTTAGCATAGAAAAGCTACCGGTTGAAAATATGTACAGGTTTTATAAGTAATGCTCGGTTTGTTACAATAACTGGTAATGTAAATGAAGTAATTGACAAGTTTCGGCGTTACCGACTAACCTGGTATATAAGAAATTAGTTGGTTAACGTTATTTAAAAAAAAAAAAGAAAGAGATATTTTTGGTTAGCACATGGCTGTATGTGCGACGGTAAACGCCACGCTTGTGTTGTACCGAAGTCGGTAACAAAGGAACACCTTTGCTTCAGCATGCTTACAGAATGATAACGATCGGTGTTCATCCGCAGGGCAGAGCCTAGGATACGGGTTCGTCAACTACCATCGACCCGAAGATGCCGAGAAGGCCATCAACACACTCAACGGTTTGAGACTGCAAAATAAGACTATTAAAGTAAGTATTTCCCTATTTGACAGTAACGGATTTATAGGTACGCGCAGAAATTGGGACCCGTACAGTTGAGGTCTCTCTCCTCACATTTATTTCTCGTACAGCACACGTTGTTCACTGCTAGCTAGTTCCGATCGGAACACGATCATTGGTGACCAGATTAAGGGCGCGTTTTCGACTTCTTTAATTTAAAATTATTAGCAAATCCTTGGTGATATCTGGTCATATTTATATGACGGATAATAATAAGCGCATGCGTCTTCACATGCTGCAGTCGCATGCGCATACCTATATCCTTTCGAAATATCCTTTTGTGCACAGTTTCTTTTTGGATAGTAATATTTGTGCTGTACGGATTTAGGTGTATGTATCCCTGCGCGTAAATTGCCGTCACTGTGATTTAAAACACTTTTCTAATACCCTAACTAGATTAATCACAACGGTTTCATATAAAGAACAAATGATTCTTGCGTAAAAATTAAAAGATGGCAGAAATTAGTAGGAAAAATGATTGATGGTGTTGGCTGTTTATTTCGGGTAAATTGAAATTAGTCGTTTGATGAGGAGTCCGTTTAAGTTAAGTATAGAATATATAGTTAAGTCTCCGTAAATGCAGCCAGTATGACCACGTACTGTTTTCGTGTAAAATGATTGATTGATTTATTGTTTTGGATATAGGTATCCTATGCGAGACCGAGTTCGGAAGCAATCAAAGGAGCCAACCTGTACGTATCTGGATTGCCGAAGAATATGACTCAACAAGACTTGGAGACGCTGTTTAGTCCGTACGGCCGTATCATCACTTCACGTATTTTGTGTGATAATATTACAGGTGAGCAGGTTGCATTTGGCATTGAAACCGACTTTGGTACCATGCTCCAGGTGTATTTACATTTTATTACAAAACTTGATCTGCTCTGACCTGATCGGGGTGACTGATGAATAAGTGAACCACGGATCATGGTACTGATTTCTTGTCTATGCCACTTAGCCATTAGCCATATTGATTGCCATTTGCCATCTGGCCGCTGGCCCGATGTTTTACTCCTCATACATATGCCAACATACAAGAACCACAGAACTACTATATTACATACCTGGTTACCATGTTAGTGTTATTTTTACAACCATAATAATGCTGTGTTGTGAAAGCTCCAGCATTGATAATTTGCTGCGTATATATATATATATATAATATATATATATATATATATATATATATATATATATATATATATATATATACATATATATTTATATATATATATATATATATATATATATATATATATATATATATATATATATATATATATATATATATACATATATAATTTAGTTATACATTTATTATTTTATTGAATGTTGTAGCTTTGATTTTTAATTAAATTTTTTGCAATTATTATTATTATTCTCATATTGGCCTAACTGCTATCCAGGGTGTGCATTGTAGAAATGACCTCTGTGGATACGTTTATTAATACAAAGATATGAATATCTGATGAATTAATAAAATAATAAAAGACAAAAAATGACAACAAGTATCACTTTTTGATATCAATAATGATGAATTATTGAATTATTATTTATTATATAATTATTAATTATATAACTCTCCCACCCACCGCCATTTATCTTTATTACTGTACCTATATTTTGCGTTTTTTCTCTTTCTCTTCCCTAGTACGTCAATATGTCACGGGGGCCGGAGAGAACTTGCCTGGTACGTACCAACTACCACCCTTTTATTTACCTATACACCCTTACTTTGAACACCAGGTCACCAAGTCACAGAGTTCAATCAGACAAGTCCGCCACTATCGTCTCTATCAAGTCTCTGATCCGGATCGGTTTCGTTCTTAAAATGATTTTCTCACTTTCAATCAATTTACTTATGTACGTCTCTCCGTCGGTGCGGTCTGTCCAAAAATTGGTCGTTTACTCATTGAAATTTAAATAAATAATACCGTCTTTTTTATATTTGGAAAAAACGTAACGTAATGTAAATTCATGTAACTTAACAGCGTGCCCCTTGTCAGTTGATTTTTTGTTTTATATTTTCTGTTGTCATACTGTAAAAGTTAAGTTACTACAAAAAAAAAAGAAAAAAAAAGTTATTATACACAGTGTCTGTTTCTGCTTTATACCATAAAGCAAGAATGTTGCACTATGTTTACGTCATTGCTAACGATGCACCCCTTTATTAAAAGTAATTTGAAAATAAAATGTTTAACCATTTTATTCAAAATTATTTTTACGTTTCATTTGTTATTTATCCCATTTGTTTTTATTATTATTATTTCTTTTAGTTATTTTATGTTCTATAAAACAATTCCCAAATAATAATTGTTTTAAACGAAAAGATGATTGTATTTTTTATGCATCGTGGCATGAATTTTGCTTTTATTATTGTTATTACAAAAGTTGTTTGCGTTTATATTATTTCAGTTTTTCATGATTAAAAATTACGTTATGTTTTATTCGTAAGAGCAGAACTCGCACATTATTTATTCAAATTCACTTGCACACACACACACACACACACACAGATAAACTTTTACATATGTATACATACATTCTTATACACACATACCATCACATATATGAAACTTAACACCCGCATATACAAGTGACAACCGCACTTGCGGATACAAGTAATAATATTAATGAAATATTAAATAAAAGTTACAATAAAGCAAGATAGAGATGGAGAGACTGTCGTATGCCTGGAAATGAGTGAATGCGCATATAGATATGATATGAAAGATATAGTATGAATGTGAATCTTGAGGATGCCTTCACAACTCCACGACCAGGAATCAGTTTAGTTTGAACATCTTTGGTGTTAAGTTGTATATATTCCCTGAGTAAGTGCGATATTTGATATCTATACTTGTTCATACATTGAAAAACATTACATTAAAAACACGTGGAGAACCTCGACACTTCTTAAACCTCAATTTAGTCATATGCTCAGCGTTACTGAGTAACCTTAACAAATATTGGAAGCTTTCCATCATTTTGTCATACTGGTCGTGGTTCTTGATAAGCCATTTCCTCCGCCCCTGCCCTGCCCGCAAAAAGAGATGCATCGCTCTTAGGAGACGAGCTCTCTAGAGCAAGCCTTGTTGTTGACCTGTAGGCCTCTCGAAAGGCGTCGGATTCATCCGCTTCGACCAGCGTTTGGAGGCGGAACGAGCGATCCAGGAACTGAACGGCACCATACCAAAGGGTTCTACGGAGCCGATCACTGTTAAATTCGCCAACAATCCCAGCAACAACAACAAGACAATACCACCTTTGGCTGCCTACTTGACACCGCAGGCAACCCGCCGTTTTGCTGGACCGATTCATCATCCTACCGGCCGTTTCAGGTAACATTTTCATTGGTTTGTATTTTTAACTAGTACCCAGTAAACACAAAGCTATTTCGGTAAATTATATATCTGTATTTAATTATATGACGAGTCAAATATGTAACATAGACATACATATATATATATATGTGTTCATTGGATATACTCTAGTCTAACTGCAATAGAGACAGCACGTGGTATTTAGATATAAATTCTGTAGATATTATTAATTATACTATAGTTTAATAGTTAAACCTTTTACACATTTAATAATTAAGTTTATATCTATATCATTTTTGACGTCATAACTATAGAACTCAAAGGTTTGCTCATTTGTATTGTAAGCACGTAAGAAACTACGTGTATGCATATGAGCAATCTTTGATTATGTTCGTATACTGTATGTGATATTCCTATAGTTCTACATTTGGCCCCCAGAGTGGTGTTTTATAATTTTAATTTTTCTCCCAATAGATCTAGGTAAATCACATTGAGATTGCAGTATTGGTACTTATTAGTGAATGCATAGTTGTTAATTTATAATTGAATAGTTATTAATGTGTGCGAACTGGAATGTATGTGTATGTGAGTTGTGTCATCTTTTAGGTATTCGCCGCTGGCCGGTGACCTGCTCGCCAATTCGATGTTACCCGGAAATGCAATGAACGGTTCAGGCTGGTGTATATTTGTATACAACCTGGCCCCGGAAACTGAAGAGAACGTACTTTGGCAACTGTTTGGACCGTTCGGCGCTGTGCAGAGCGTGAAAGTCATACGCGATCTACAAACGAACAAGTGTAAAGGTTTCGGCTTTGTTACTATGACGAATTATGACGAGGCAGTTGTTGCCATCCAGTCATTGAACGGTTATACGCTCGGTAACCGTGTATTACAAGTTAGTTTTAAAACTAATAAGAGCAAGACATCGTAGATGATCATAAAGACGATGATAATGCGAGCGGAGTACGCGTTAAGCGACCGCAAATTGCAGAGGCCGGAATCGGTACAGAGACTTACTAGGCTAATAACTTTATTAAATATATTATCATACAACAAATTAACAACATGTACGGGAACGGTAACAACAATAAGAACGGTGAGTAAACAAGATGGATGATTACGATGTACAAGGCGCGTAAGAACAGATATGCCGTGCGTATACGTTTTTACGACGTCCCCGCATAAGATGCGTCGTTTTCATCCAATATGTTCTCAAAGAGCCAGACAATTTTATCTCTGTGCATGGACAACGTGTAGTATTAATTGTAATGAATTAAAATTGATAAAATTCACTTATTTATTTATTTATATTACTACTATAAGCAAGTAATTTATTCAAATCGTATTTATTATATACCCCCTGTCACTATATGTTATTATGACATATTTTATATATATATATATATATATATATATATATATATATATATATAAAATTATTTATTTAGATATATATATTTATTATTAATGATTATTATTATGATCCTTTGTCTACGTTCTCTTTTTGTGTGAAACCGTTCCTGGGAAATGCACTCCGTGCCGATCCGGACTCTAGCATTATAAAAAATCAACTCGTGTATTATAAATATGATTAATACCTAATATAAAATTTAAATGTTATGTACTTAACTTAAAATTAATTTTAAAAATCGAAACTAGTCAACATGTGCAGTCGAGTTCCACTTACAAAAGAAGTGTGAACCTATAGCGCCGTGCATTGTACGGGCAGGTAGTTTGATATTTACATACATACATATAAATAATTTAAATTATTCTGATTAATTTACGTGCCATTATTTTGGTTGATTAATATTTTCTTCTCTTTTAATTTAACGTTAGTTTTTTCTTCTGTGCTGTGGGGGGCAGTTGGTGGTTAATCAATTTAACTAACTAGAAATCAGAGACCCCTTATATAACCCCCCCACCCCACGTGTATTTGAATTTTGATTCTTAGGTGTAACGTTGTTAGTTTACCATTAACTGTAATTTATATGTCTCGTCTGTGTTCTATATGTGTTTTTCATCATTATTATGTACGATCTAGTCCGCATTATTATGTATAAACAAACATACAAAAAATGAAAAAAAAAAACAAATAACGCCGACCAGGCAAATTATGGCAACCAGAGGCTCTATGATAGCGTCTTAGATTCGTATGTACCTATTAATATATAAAATATTTGTTCGTACATTCTCTTTCTCTCTTAATTTGTTCGTGTTTCTTAGATTGTGGCGTGGCGTTGCCCGTTGTGTCGTGCTTTGCGGTTCCTCTGTCACACGCGATTTCAAACTAAATTCTGTATTCATTATTTTTCAACTAAGTCCAATTATTTTGCACACAACACTTATTAGCTAATTGAATGAAGATCAAACCTCGCGCATACACACAGATAAATAGATCATATTGTATGAGTCCTAATGTTCTGCTACCTGGTCAATTGTGTTCATGTCGAATGTTCACTATCGCGACTGTGATGGAGGATCCAACTCCGGTCCGTAAAATATCTTTGTATATTTCAAAAATTACAAAAAAAAAGATAATATAGATGATATATTTATATAGAAATACTTATATAAAAAAATACATAATATATAATAACATTACATATATATGAAATATATAAATTATATATATATATACTGATATTTAGTATATAATGTAATGTATGTAAGAAATATTCTTATGTCTACACCGGTCTTGCCGAACAATCAACGAGCACCCAACGACCTCTCTTTAATCCTCCTATTTTTTGTCGAAACGGTTTGTAATATTAATAATTCACTTTATTTTCTTTATTTCTTTTTTTTCTCTATTATTATTTTTTGTTTTGTTTCCTTACTCACACACTTTACTCATTATGGTTTGGTTTAGTTATGATTATGTTCTTATTTGTCTTAATTATTATATGATTTTATTATTTGAACATTAAAAATTTCATTTATTCTTTGACGTATATTATTGTTTATTTTAATTTCTATTCCCTCTATGATTTATATTACACACCATACTTGGATAAATATGTGCGTGTTATGTATGAAAGAATATACTAACACACACACACACACACACACAACATATATATATATATATATATATATATATATATATATATATATATATATATATATTTATATTTATTTATTTATTTATATACAAACCCCACGCGCGCGCACCAATTGTAAACAAAACCACTCTTATTAACCAAAACAACCATCAGACACAACACATACCTGATCCCTTGTCCGTCCCGTCTTTTCGATTCCCTTTCGTAATGTTCCTAAAAGAAATAGCAAAGTATTCTCTCCTATCTCGAGGTCTTTTGATATCATGACGGGTCACTGTGTTGTTTGTTGTCCCGTCTACGATGGACCGCAGTTGAAAATTGATAAAATGTATCTTCCAGAAATAAAAATAAACCAAAATAATCGGATACGTCCCGTAACTTAATAATGTTTTAAATAATAGTTTCGTACACGGAGCAAGATTGCAATGCAAGTAACTATAGAGTTTTTTAAATATATGTGCATACTTGGTAAATGAAGCTTCAAACAATCATATTCTGAATAATAGAAATATCTCAGAATATAGACTGTGGTATATGATTTTATTTCATTGACATTTTTTCAGGTCCTGAAGTACTGAGTTTCTAACTGTTTGGTACCATACGGCATAAAAAAACCGTCCCGGTACAGTTAGATGTGTTCAATTTGTATACCAGTTGTGATCTTTACCAAATATCAATGAAATTCTGTCAACAAAACACTTCAATTCAAGTGTTTTGAACTTTTCTAGAAAGTAAATTTGGATAAAAAAATGCCAGTTATGTTGGTTTATATTTTTTTTTGTGGAATATACTTTGAAAAATCACTACCATCTAAATATAAATGTATTTAAAATCCCAATGAGCCTTTTTGATCCGATCAAAAATCTCGCTCTTCGGAAAGAAGCACACGACGTAACAGCACAAGGTGACGTCGCCGATCGCCGGTTTGACGGGACGGTGGCCGGCAACGTCACGTACCCGGGACACCACCAAACAGACTAACCAACCACTTCCATTGACAGAGATTCACTTTATTTTTATAAATGAGTACCTTTCAGATCGGATAATAAGTAATAAGTATACACGAAAAAATAATTAATAAAAAAATAATAATAAAAAATCATAATATTATAAATAGTATTATCGAGTATGGCAAAATATGTAAAAAAAAATATTAAGTCTAGTCGTTAACGATGCGCGATGACCCACCCACAAAAAAGTCGATTTCGGTTCGACGTGATACGCACATACTGGCCGCATAATGCACCGCTGCGTTGCGTGCAATATTTATACATAAATAAATAGTATTTACTATGTTTGTTTGGTTCACTTTGTAATAATATTAATCATGTGCTACGGTTAAAATATACATATTAGTATGAAAACAGTACCTCGCTGTCGCAAGCGAAATCGTGTCGAATTAACGCGCACGCGGTGGTGTCGTTGCGATGCCAAACTAGTTGCGAGATATGTTGTACATAGAGATTATTCGTTTCGATCGAATTAGGTAGGAAGTAAAGGAACTTTTTTGATAAAAAAAATAACGTATGTAACAAAAATAATAATTAATAAAACGACCTCTCTTGATAAGGAGGATCGGCGATATCGAACCAAAAACCAAAAAAAAAAAAGATATCTGATGCCCTTATTGTATTTTAATGAAATCAGACTTCTCAAACAGCGTCAGTGCGTTGATCGCGCTGAATTCAAGTTGTTGGTCCCGAGATGCAACGAACGACCTCCTTTTGTTATTCTCTAAATATATTTATTACAATATAATCTCTTGGCCCGGTCCTATCCTTCATCCACCATCCGCCATCCTCGAAACTTGACCTTCCATCCTTCTCGTCGTTGTTGAAACTTTTCAATAGTACTCTTAATTTTCTCTTCTCTTCTCTCCGATGCCTGATCCTTTGCCCGCCCACCACTTTCAATGACTACTTATCCTTCCTGACGTAGACACGTGCCA
The DNA here is from genome assembly GCA_018344505.1 of Nebria ingens riversi. Taxonomy (NCBI): domain Eukaryota; kingdom Metazoa; phylum Arthropoda; class Insecta; order Coleoptera; family Carabidae; genus Nebria; species Nebria ingens. Next base: position 929 of record JADQWA010000172.1, on the reverse strand, counting down.
ATCTCGGTATGCACGTGGATTGACACACGAACCAGCCACCGACCTTTGCAAAACGGCCCACCGCACCACCGGGCACCGGTAGCTTCCCGAGTTACAGTCTGACGAAGCACAAACACTTAGCGGCCCCTCACAGGCGATTGGTTCAAGTTTTTTATTAAACTCTGGCCTAAATTGAAACTGTAGACTTAATTTCCAAATACAGAACAACGATCTAATTGCTAAAAGATTTTAAAAAGTAAAAAAAGAAATAAATATTAATAAATTTACATTGATAATGTTAAATGTCTGTCGGCAATGCTTATTGTTTACCGTACTTATTATAGCTTCTATGATACATTACATACATATATATATATTATATATGAACTAGCCATTTGCTATATACTGCTTTAATATTTTAAATTGTAAAGTATAATTATCTATTTATTAATTATTACGTATTACCTATATACATACATCAATGATGTATAATTCGATGACTCTTTGTGTGTTGTGTAGATCTCTCTAGCGTAAGTGATTTATGAATTACTAAATATTGGTTACTTTTTCTCTTATATAAAATTGTGCGTACTTAATTAATTAATTATTATATTATATCCGCCGTCAGTGTAGTAAGCCGAGTTCGCACCTCTACATCTATCACTATTTGTATTATCTCATCATGTGTACGTAGGAGCGTTTTGCTTTCAGCCATCCATGTCATTTGTGTGTCCCCTAAAACTGAAAAACCTAATTGTGTACAGTTCCAGTGTGTACACTTGGTTTTGATATTATTTCTAATCTAGTCAATGCAACGTATCACCTCGCCCTAGTCAAGGGAATTTTCGACATGGACCGAAACTCAATGCACCTCCGTACAACTGATGAATGTGTATGTATTTGTCTGTAATTAATTATACATACTAACTACCCTTATATATTATATATAT
>JADQWA010000171.1:284821-385863 GCA_018344505.1 Nebria ingens riversi | reverse complement strand
AACAGCGATTTATATAAAATTTAAAATATATATATATATTTGTTTTTGGCCGTAGAATTATTATTTCATGTGAAATGGTCTTTATTGAATGGTAAAATAATTCTAAAATAACTTACCAGTGCATGTGAAAACGGGGTGAAATAAAATGCAATATCTGGATCTTCATTTGTTCTTATTTGTTATCCAATTGTTACAATTTTCTCGTGCCGAAATAAATATTAACTAGTTGTACACACATACATACAACACAACTACGTAGATTTGGTTTGAATTTCATCAGCCTCTTTCGGCTTGTTATCTTCCGGTTTCATTGCAGGAAATAGCAAAACCTCCTACACAAACAAACGAATAAGTACGTTTTATTATATTTATACAATTAAAAACATACTTTAATGTTGTTGGAGTCGGTTAAAAACATTGTAAGTCTATCGACGCCTAAGCCCCAACCCCCAGTTGGAGGTAAGCCGTACTCTAGGGCCGTGCAGAATGTTTCATCGACCATTTGAGCTTCATCATCACCAGCCGCTTTATCTTTGGCTTGCTGCTCAAACCGTTGCCGTTGAACGACAGGGTCGTTTAATTCAGTGTACGCATTACATATTTCTTTTTTCATCACGAACAACTCGAATCGTTCTGTTAAACCTTTAATAGCAACAATACATTTAGACTAGGTGCATATTTTAATAGTTTTCAAAGAAATACAAACCGTTTTCGCTACGATGCCATTTCGCTAACGGACTCATAATTTGGGGATGTTCACATATAAACGTAGGATTAATGCAAGTTTCTTCAATAAATTCACCAACTAACTTATCTAAAAGTCTAGCGGAAGTTCGTGGAGACGGACATTCAACACCTGTGCAACATTTTTAGGTTTTATACTACATTAATCACATTTAAACTAAAAGCAGTTTACCTTTTGATGCACATAAATCGCTCAAAAATTTATTCCCTGCCTCAGTACCTATTTGATCTGGAGCCGGAAATTTAACATTCAAAATACTCTCTAACGTTGGGAACATTTTCACTCGTTTAAATGGTGGTGTGAAGTCGATTTCGACTACTTCACCTTCCGGTCCATCGGGGTGGTATTCAATTTTGTATTTACCGTGAATACTTTTTACCATTCCCGATACCCTAACCATTCAACAATTAATAAGTTTTATAATAAAAACACAAGCTGTAAATGTAATTAATTAAACAAATCCAAATAAGGTGCTATAATTAATACGTAGTGCGTAGCACAATTTTAAATGTTGACTTACATTGATTCTGTAAGCGCCATAACATCACTATAATCCGCGTACGCCATATAGAATTCGCAAGTTGTAAACTCCGGATTATGAGTCATATCAATCCCTTCATTTCGAAACTACACAAACCCCCAGAAAAAATCATTCTAATCCTTTAAAAACAACTGTAAGTTACCTGTCTTCCAATTTCATAGACGCGATCCAATCCTCCAACTACTAGAATTTTATGATACAACTCGGGTGCAATACGCATAAAAAGATCCATATTCAACTCATTGTGGTGTGTCACAAACGGTTTTGCAGTCGCGCCGCCAGCAATCATATTCATCATCGGAGTTTCGACTTCCAAAAATCCTAACTCATCCAAAAACCGACGAATATACGCGATTATTTTCGAGCGAACCTCAAACGTTTTCCGAACACGACCGTTCAAAATCAAATCTAAATATCTTTGTCTAAACCGAGTTTCTTTATCTTTAAGTCCAAAATGTAAATGGGGGAGCATATGGAGGCAAGGGGATAATAATTTTAGGGTTTTAGGAATTATGGAGAGCTCTCCTTTTTTGGTTTTAGCAGGAATGCCGTTAATTCCGATAATATCACCGCGTCGAATTTTTGAAGTGTCCAACTCGAATTTCTCTTCGCTTTCATACAATTTAGCGGTGGCCATTACTTGTATTTTAACTCCCTCCCCGCGTAAATCATAAAAAATTAATTTAGCCCCTGATTCGCGGATTGCATGGACACGTCCAGCGACGCTTAAGCTGCAATCTTCTAAGCTTTCCCCGTCTTTTAAGTCGCTGTACTTTGAAATGAATTCGTCCAGACTTATTGAAACATGAAACTTATGTGGATACGGATGTTGATCGCCGCCACTTTCTTTTAGGGCTGCAACAGCTGCTGAGCGTAATTTGAAATACTCATTCGGGCTGATCTCTTCTTCAAGTTTCGATTTGGATTTCTGCGATTCGGTTGGTTTGGATTGCTCGAGTTTTTCTTGCTTTTCTTTGGCTTTCAGGTCGGCTTTTTGACGCCGTTTGAGCTCACTAAAAATTATTATTGTAAATTATATTATGATATCGCGAAATTTCGTTAAACGAGTTATTTGTGCAAATACATGAAATAATTTAATTCAAAATAAATATATGGAACATGACCGGCGAGTGCAAACTTAATATAAATGTACATACACCTTTCTAGACAATTTGTACATAAATATAACATAAAAAAACATACTTTTTCGATATTTGTGCAAATTTTGAGCACAACGAAAACGTCCTAGCCCTTAAATTTAACATTGTATACCACGTGGCGATCTGTCATCTACACTACATATCCCAAATGAACTACTTTACTCCCACAAATAAACATAAATATTATAAATAATATAAATCTATTTAGCTCACTTTTTAGATAATTTTCCCTCAGTTGCATCAGCCATATCGCACAAAACTTTCAAACTTTTGACGTTTGTCAAGCAACGCAGAAAGACGAAGACGAACTTACGAAAAGATAATTTTATGCTTGACCAGCGATCGTGTATCAAAACCACGGCGTGGTTTAAAAATAAATAAATTCTGATATAGAAACAAATAATTATTTAATTTAAATTTACGAAAATTATTTCATAACCTCTATAACCATATTGAATTCAACATGATTTTTTAAATATTGTGTAATTAATTGTACCGAATAAATATATTTAATAAGTAAATATGAATACGATAAAAACGAAAAATATATTTTTTAATTCGATCAAAAAGTCTCTTAGTTCGATTCCAAATCGAAACCTATCGAATTATTGTTTAGATACAATCAAGTAGGAATATGCTCAAAATATTATAAATCGGATAAAGATATCTAAATATATATTTATTTTTTAGAAAATTCGATTACGAAAATTTCGTTTGCACATTACTGTTACGAAATAAAGCTCGAAATATTGGGGTTGCAATTCGGGCGTTCAATGTTGAAATATCAAGAATTCAAGATCAAATTTCAGATTCGAAAATTGGTTTAATGAGGATGAAATTCTGGGAAGATGCGATTGAAAAATGTTATGAAAAAAACAATTATAAGATTCCTAATCATCCGGTTGTTATAGAACTTAATAGGGTATTAATATAATTTAATACTGCGCTATATCTGCCTCTTTTAGAAACACCACATATGTTGCTCTAATTGTTTAGACTAGACAGTTATCAGTATTGCCAAATAAAAATTACTATACGATTAAGGAATTTCATTTTTTGTTAACAGATAATTAAATCAAGCAAATTCACAAAACGTTATTTCCAGTCTTTAATTAAGAGTCGAAAAGAAATAATGCTTTCTAACACCTTTCCAACTCTACAAACAATGGAGACATACGCAGAACAATCAGTTTCTAGTATCTACTACCTAATACTGGAAGGAAGCGACATCAGGAATGTCAATGCAGATCACGCAGCATCCCACTTGGGTAAAGCTCAAGGACTATGCCAACTATTACGAAGTATACCAGTTACGAGGCACTCGAATTTCGTCGCCTTGCCGCAAGAGTTACTAACGGAATTTAAGATTAGCCACGAAGATATAATTCGCGGTAAAAATGCGGATGGTGTCAAGGAGTGTGTGTTTAAAGTGGCTACGAGAGCGAACCAGCATTTGGAAAAGGCGCGAACTTTAGCGACAAGTATTCCGGAAGAAGCGAAAATCGCATTGCTGCCCGCTGTTGTGGTCGATAATTATTTGCAGAGACTCCTACGCGTTGATTGTGATATCTTTCAAAAAAGTATTCAAACTAGGAATTTAACTTGGATTCCTCAAGTTTGGTGGAGAAGTTTACGTAAAACTTATTAGGATTTTAGTAGATTGAATTGTAAATATGTTAAATAAAAAGTTATAATAAATATTTTGTTTTGTTTTCAATAATATAAATATGTTGATTGGAATTTAATTTAAATGATTGGGGGAATTATAATGCTACAATATGATTGGAAGAATTATTACTAATATAAAGTCAGACAAATGGTGTGTGTGTTTCTAGGAGAGATAGCATTAGGGATGTATGAGTATATGTAGTTATGGAAGTATGAACTTTTTGGTCAAATCGGAACTATAAAAATGTAAAACAAATATATTTTGTATTTTCTGGCCGAAAATAATAAATATTATTTTACAAATTAAAATTTGCAATAGTTTGTAGTGTTTACTCAATGATATGCGTTACCAGCAACATATAGCCACCCTAAGATTGCAGGTGAGCTTATAAGAAGAGTAACACAATTATATAATTTATGAACGCCCAATAATTAATAAAATAAATTTGGATATGAATTGACTTAAAACAAAAATAGTTGTTTAAAGCTATTTGAATGCTTGTTCCGATTTATCCCATTTTAAAACAGATTAGGTTTACGCAAATCACAAACCAACCTATTTTGTTGTATTTTAATAATTTATATTACGAAATAATCACAGACATTCCTGTTTACAAAAATATACCACCACTTTTGCGACACTAGCAATAATAATTTCATTATTGCGATTTCAAGAGAGCAGCTGTTTCTGATAAACAATGACAACCACAACCAGTTGGACATACCTCATTTGAAGCGAACCATTGTTTCAAATGTTGCGTATGGCCCCCGTGACCACAAACCAGGCAGAAATTAGCGGATCCCCGGACTGATACATGGCATATTATACACCTTAAAATAAATTAATATAAGAGTTACAAAAATGTCGTACGTAGAATAGGTGAGAGTTAAATAAGGTGGTATGGTCATGTTGAAAGAATGTCGAATGAAAGATTAACAAAAAATATTTACGTGGGCGAGATGAATGCGGGGTCGTCCTCGGAATAAGTGGATGAATATTTTTGAGAATGAGTTGCACGAAAGGAAAGTTGTGAACAAGCGAAATAGAAGAGCATGTATAAAGAATCTAAATGAAGCGAAAGAAGTGTGTAAGGATAGCATTGAATGGCGAAAGATTGTCAAGATGTGAATGTAAAGGGTTTTCTGCCACGCCATATGTTGGGAATAGGCATTACGTTATGTATGTATGTATGTATAAAGTACAAATAAATAACTTTTTTATAATTATTTCTAGACGTCTGCGACCATCAACATTAAGTTAATTAAACTTGTGTTTGTGTATCAAGACGCATTTAATTCAAACAATTAAAAACAAATCCATATATCGCTTTAGCAACAGTTATAAATAAACAAAGTACTAGTTCCTTTATTTTCTCAAGTGTAATTGAATATATTTCGTGTTCAAAATGAATGATTTTCAAAGTTTTATTTCGGGAGCAATTTGCCCACCACGAGAAGTTGAAACATGGCGCGCATTTTTTTCGCGAACAATCACGGCAGATATTTTGATAACTATTTTGATTATTTTATTGGCATATAAAGTTTGTTTGACCATTGACGATTATTTGGCTACGAAACCGCCAGTTGAACGAAATGAAATATTTATCTACCCGCCCGGCATTGAGATGGATAAAGTACAACAAGAATTGACTAAACATATCAAGAAGACTATCAAAGAGAGTATTAAAAATGTTCAACACAATACTGTAGAAGAAGAACGCCCTGAATCTGATATCGTTACGGACATATGAGTCCGAAATCTCAGCTATTTGATATTGTTATTAATCTAAATTCATGTGAATAAATCAAATTGTGATTAAAAGGTTTATTTTATTTGTTTTTAAACTGATTTTTTTGGGGTTCAAAATAAATGATTTGTTATCTAAATGTTTTTTTTTTTACGTTTATAAACATATTTATGATTTGTTTTATTAAATAAATTATCAAATTATTTTAAACACTGCTAATACTAAAAATGTTTATTAAATTAAAATGGTGTACCTTAAAGATAACAGTTTACAGTATGAACAATGTGCTCCTCGGACTGGTCGGTAGCAATGCTGGCAATCAGTCAAAAATTCCACACCTATAAACAAACAGACCCTAAAAAATATACCCTAAGAACCCCCTAAAAGAGCCCAACCTTTATGCGGTTCTTGATCAACCGACATATATTTTAATATTTCCGCTCTTGCATACAACAAATTCCATCTGTGAAGTACTTCGGCATACGTCAACTTATAATTATCGTCCATGATACCATGGAGGTTTTTATGCGGGATACTCGCACTGGAATTTGTTGAAATTTCCTCTAAACGTAAATTATCTAATGAACCAGATCTGTGCTGGCGTAACGCAATAAAATTCCAATTATCAGCAGCACAAGCTATATCAGGTGGTGGTATTGTATGGTATGGAGAACCCCCAGCCTGTCAAAATCATTTAGATTATATTTAAGTAACATAACAAACAACAGTTTAATTATATAACAAAGTAACTCAAAAAAAAAAACTGCCCAGTTTTCGCTTTAATAACAACCATTTTATTTAAATACTAGAGCAGCGTATCACTTTGTTATATATCTTAAAATAACGCATGGATTTTGAACTTATAAGTTGGCTAACTAATAAAATAGGCCATTCCTTAATACATGCAATTAATGATTGAATTATGCAATTACTAATAAAGCATTTTTTTTTAAAATTAATTAATTCGTGCATAAAATAAAAAAAGAATCTGTGTTTTAAATTATAATAAGCATAAGTAAAATTGCATGCGACCCAGATATTTTCAATAAATTTTAAAAGGTTATTTTAATTTTATTCAAAGCTTGTTAGAGCAAATCAAAGGGCATAGATAGCTAAATACCCCTTTACTATTCAATCAAATTGCTCTAACAGTATCAGTTTATTTTAAAAAATTGATTTTACCTAATTACGTGAAATAAAGTGGAAATTTTGTGGTTAAAATGAGAGTACATAGTATATTACCTTAAGCCACCATTTTCCCGATGAAATATGCTACAACAACCAAACAAAATAATCAATTTTTTTTGTATAAATATATACAAAAGACAAAATATAAATACAATACATAACAGATCTACCAAGCACTTCTATAAAGAGTCTTGCAATATAAATTATAAGTTTTCATCAAAGTATTGAAACATTTTCAACAAATTACAATTTATTAAATCGAAGTCTCTAAATTAGCTTTAAAAAAAGAGTGGATATTTTATTTTATATCGATGTTAAACATTAGTGTATGTTTAAAAGTGTTATCTATGACGCTAAATAAAGCTTTGTACTGTAAATATGGGAAGAAATCCCAGTTTTTTATGTTTCTCCGTTTAGTAACCCAAGTTTGCTATATCACAGTTAAAAGAATGTTAGATATTTTATTTCGTTTTTGTTAAAAGACTAGTATTGTTCGCCACCATTAATAGCGCCTTTCTTACACAATCTAAATAGCGAAAATCATCCCCCAGTTGATATTATGCAAATAAAAATATTAAGAAAATGTTATAATTTGTTGAAAATGCCACACGAAAGACTAAAAATACCTACATTTGTTTTATCAATGCTTTTCCTTCCGTTAGAAAGCCCACTATGACTATCTTTGCCAAAAACACAGCATAACATGGCCGCCATTTGGATATCAGATTTATCGGCGTAATGCGAAATTAAACTTTGCACTAATTGTTTGCCGAAAGGGTGCAAATTCCAAGGTAAATCATCGTCAGAAGCCATCGTTTGGGATTTGGCAGCTAGTTCCGCGATTTTCCACGACTGCACCAAATCCCAACGACCCACAGACAGGGCGGCTTCAGCGTTATACCGGCAAACGGCAGCGGGGTCGCCGTCAAGTCTATATCGGCCCCCCAAAGATTTGTTTAAAAAGAACAAACCGGACGCGTTATAAACAGTAACTACTGGTCTAGTATTTGGATGACGGTATTGTCTATGCCGCGAACGTTGCTTCTATTAGAAATATTTTAGTACAACGAACAACGAATCTATTTTGATATTTAAAAAATACTCTAAATAAATCTCCATTACTATATAATACTCACTCGATCATGAAAATAAAACGAAGATATACTAATACTATCTGGTGTATTAACATTTCTACTATTTGCTAAATTAGTCGCCAAAGCAGATAGAGCTCTAGGCGTAGAGTTTTCCATTTTCATGGAAAGCCTTCGGGCGTTTGGAGGTCTTCCAAAACACACTAAAGTCCCAACCGAGCAGAATTTCGCGCCTGAAGTACGCGGAAAAGGTATATAAGCATCATTGAATGACCCATAAACAGGCTCAAAATATGGATGTTGCATTTTGAAACTTAATTGTTTATCTGTTTCTAAACTAGCAGAAATTTGCTCTAAAGTTGAGACTAGACGTCTCAAACACGGCTCAAGACAAGTACGATTTTTTGTAACGCGTTGTTGAGCAGTTTGTTTGAGCACTTTAAGTAATTCAGTTGTTACCGATTCGTCGACTGTTGTTCCTAGAATGTCAATGAGGTTTGTGGTAAGTATCTTGATGGGGGGATAGTTTTATATAATAAAATACCTTGACAAAACTGGAATGTCGGCGCAGAATTTACTGGATATCCAGGCGGAAAACGAACTTGCAGTATAACAATAAATCCATTCGCTGTCGCAGTTATAGTGCAACACCGTTTCCCAACATCCATATCACTAATTTCCGTGTTTGGTATATTTAAATTCACTAACGAAAATTCTTGTTGTAAACTTTTTGGTAAAGTCTGTATTGGTGGCATTTTATTTTCTTTCTCATCGAAATCAATGTTTGATTCATCGTTTAATTTTTCTGGTTCATGTCCACATAGTTTTTGGAGATATGAATCAATTCGCCAAACTCGTAACGTTTGGTCTTTTGACCAAGTTACCAGTTGGTAATCTGTGTTGGTGTCTGCTTGTTGAGGACGCCATTCGAAATCTAGGACCACATCCGAATGGCCTACGAATGTGTGAACAGGGGCGGTTCGATTTGTTAAATTCCATAATAAGAGACTATTTTCACCGCGACGTAGTTGAGGAACTACGCTTGTTACTAAACCTTTACCGAATGGCTATAATGAAAAGAGTCAAATCAAAAATTATTTAGTAATATGTTAATAATGATTGGTTATATATATATATTTGTGGTGCTATATTTTAATTATATTTGAAGATTTTAAAATGTTTGATTGTTCAACAAATAGATATAGCTATCTATTACATAGTTTATTATTTTGCAATTAATATTTCAATATGATATTTTTATGATACATAATTATTAAAAAAATCTAGGCTCACAATTAAAAATTCCCGACCTTCAATTTAAAATTAATTAATGCACCAAAAAGACAAAATCATAGAAAATAACAAACTAAGGCTATTGTTTTTTTTTCCTTATGAGTAAGATCTAGTTTTATAGTTTTGAAATTTATTATCTACAAGGAAATAATTAAAATAAAAACAAAGCTATTGTTCAAATGCGATGTTGACGAATGATTTTTTACGCAACCATACGCCTGTTGTTAGTTAAATTACGAAAATCCGTTTTATCATCTCTTTAAAACGAATTTTCGCATTTTAAGCAAAATAGCTACAAGAAAATTATCTTCTAATATTGTTTTCTGGTTATACTATGGCGGATTTTCAATATTGTCTACACATTTCGATAAAGAATATTCATGTACGCAAAATAATAAATTTAAGTAGACAACGATCTTGAATTTGAAATAATATTTTTATAATTATATAAGAGTTGCACGTTTGAAAAAAAAATCACTATAGCTATTAAATAATAAATTCAATGAACATTGTCTAGAAATCTAATAAATTGATCTCTATGGGATTTGGTATAAATCTACAATAATAACTCGTTTACTTACAGTGAATCTAGCTCTCCAAACAGGCATAGCTGTAGTTAATATAAACTCTGCACGTCTAGGGTTCATAATATCAAATAATTTAACAGTGCCATCCTGACTTGAAGTAGCTAGTTGATTTTCATTATAAGGATTCCACTGCAGCCCGTGTATTTTCGATAAATGTGCAGCTATATACTGAATAGGAGCAGTGCCTTTTCTTTGATCCCATAACTTAACATCTCCATCATGGGCGGTTGCTAATAGCGACGTATTGATTGGATTCCATCGCACTTGAGACGCTTCCGCTATTTAAGGTACATGTTTTATATATATATATATATATATATATATATATATATATATATATATATATATATATATATATATATATATTAGTGTTGCAAATAATATTCGAAGTAGTCAATTATTCGAATAGTCACCTACCAACAGCGGAAAGTGAGAATACAGGTCGTCTAGGGTCTCTGAGATCCCAAATATGGATGAATGTATCCACAGAACACGAGGCTAAAATATTTGGATCAAATTGGTGCCAGTTTAAGTCGGTCACAACTCTTGTGTGCGATTTTAATGAATGTGTCTGACTCAAATGACCTGAACTCCAAGTTAGGATTTCAATACGTTGATTGCTCTATAGTTATAAATATTATTTCAAAAGTGTACGATTAGTAGTGTGTTGTAAATATACAACTTACTGAAATAGCACAAAGTTGTTTATTATGAGGCGATGGATTCCATTCGGCTACACCAACTTCATATTTACTTTGTCGAGGGAACTTCCGAACAGAATCAGTTTCGATTTCTTCTAAATTTTTAATTGCTATATATCGACGACTGTAATTTTGTTTTCAGTTAATTTTATCAGTAGAAGCGAAGCTTATATATCGAAATAATAAAATATTACAGTTTTCGTATCAGAGATATACTTTTTTAAACTTACCCTGCTAATAAGACAAAGGACCCCGTGCTATCCACAGCCATGGCACCAGCCTGCAGGTCTCTGTATTCCATAGTTGTGAATTCTGAACTCCATCGCATAGCCATGTTCAACTTTTACTAGAAATATCAACTAACTTAAAAAATTAATCATTTATATAACCAGCATTACTTAAAAGTGAAGTTTGTTGTATTTTCCATATCAAGGATTTCCACTAAATATTAATTTAAACTAATCACTAATGTCAAGTAATATATAAATTATGTACCCCAAAGGCAATGAATTAATTTCGATTTAAATGAATTAACTCGAAAAAACATTTTCTTCGTCATCATTTACAAACATACAACAAACTTATAATTTATATAATTTTTACATACATATATTAATGCGTACTAGGCGTACTTTTTACTTTCTTATCAAAAGAAATAATTATAAGAAAAATCGATATCGAAATATTAACTGAAATGCACCTTTTGACCTTCCTTGAATCGAGTTTGACAATATTTGGAATACGCGTGTATGAAAGCTCTACATCCAAAACCAAAATAGATGATTGAAGTAGATATGTTTGAGAAGCATTTCTGGTGTATTAAGTAGAAACAGAACCTTGCAAAGTATTATGGATAACATCGTAATATCGCATCACCTAACCAATCTACTTTGTAAATAGAATAAGAAAAAAACAAACAAACAATATTGCAAAACGAAACGCATAAGAAATTATTTAAATTTCAAGGCGCTCATTAAGGAACATTTATGGAAAATTTTCGCATCTTATGGTGTGATTGTGAGCAAAATGTTGAAATTCTTTTCAATTTAGTAACAAATATATTGTACAATATACTGAAAAATGTGTACATTAAATAACTGGAGGCAATAGGCCTTTTTTCAACAACATGCATATTAGTATCTGATTTAAATGTTTGGCCCTTATTATATTTTAAGTGTGGTAAAATAAAAGATATGAAATATATGGCAAAGTCGCAAAAAAGAGCCCAAAAGACCGCAAGTGAACTATTAGTTAAAAAAAGTCTAATTGACTTATTTACAATAATTTACGTTATTAATGACAGTACGTGAGTAATATACTTGTTTATTATCGTTATAAAAAAGAAAAGAATAATTTGACAGTTATCAGCCTAAACATTTTTTGAATTTTTCAAGGGTATTTACAGTTGTTTATAAGGTCTGTCCGTAGCTCTAGGTGCAAGACCACCGAAAGTACCTAGATAAGTGTTCGTTTAATATTTATCTTTTTCGCTAGGGACTTGCCTGGTAAGCTGCCCTGACTGCTCTTCTTACCGGTCTAAACCCTTTTCTTTAAACATATTATAACTAAATAGCTAGTATTCTATATATTTAAATTAATTCGCTGAATTCTAATAAACCATACACTGAAAATTGTATTAATTTACGAATTATTATATATGTACAGACAATTAGATTGTTATATATTTTAGTATCGGCATTGTTGCAAAAATGTTTGAATCAAAACATATACAACAATTTTAGAAATTAATATAAATTTGAATAAATATGTTTATTACAAACGCCCGAGGAAAATCAAGTTTGCTATATTATAGAAGGAGAAAGAATGGTATAAAAAAAGCGAATAAAATATGCAAGAAGCAAAAACACAAGTTTTTTGAAAACGGGTGATCAGAATAAATTGATCTTTGAAATAGTACAGTTGATAGCACTTAGAAAAATTATAAACAAGCAATAGTTTATGTTGTTTTTACATTATACCTAGTATTTATTGTTTACATTAGAGTTCCGTGGCGTTTTTATTGGATTTTTGGACGGAATATCGAAGAAAATGAATACGAATCATCATGACTTTAATCACAACGATGATTCGAAAGGGTGGAAAATACGACCCAGCAAAGTAGCCAGGAATACGAAGAATCACGTCAGGAACTTAGTAGAAAATTTAAACCTATTACCCAACCCGGAAAAAAATGTTATTGCATTGTCTATAGGTGAGTTTTTTTTTTTTTTTTGTTAGACAATGAGTAATAAAATCAATAAATATGATCAAGCTAACTAAAACCCACCAAAAATTAAATATGTTTTCGTGTTTTGTTTTAAAAGTGCCTAAATTTTATAAATTATTACGATTTATACATTTCACAAAAAAAAAAATATATTCGAAAATATTACTAAGGAAATTCCCGATTACTTGTGATCTTTGTAGTTTACGTACGATGAACTATAATAAAATGATAGTTTATCCTTCAAGTTAATTCAGAATCTGGTAAATATGTTGTTGTTTACATACAGTTTCAAATTAATTTAAAGAAAGTTATTAGCAGAAATCAATTCGTAAATTTTCCGATACATTTAAAATTTAAGAGGATTACAGAGTATATACGTTTACATAGATGTCGCTGACGTATATCTATTAGAAATACGTTTTTTTTTAACATCTAATTAACAAAATGTCGCGCAACACTTCATGGTGCAAAATAAGATAAAATATGCAAATTTATGTTACTAAACTTGTTGTGTAAAATATATTTATTTTTGCACGATTCTTGTCGTCAGATCAGGCCATATTCGACCCTGAAAATAACCGGAACTTTTCAACAAGGAATGTGTTATTTTATTGTCAATTTTGATCGTCATTTTAAGTAAGAAATTTGATTAAAAACCGTAAAATATATTTAGATTTTGCCAAAGATCTTAACGGAAATGTATAGAGAATTGGTATATCTATGTTTAAAAGCTGCACAGTTGCGTCTTGAAATATAATCAACATAAGTTGTTTTAATTATGTAGAAAATAGAAACTTTTTAAAAAAAATAAATCAAGAAGTTTTTTTTTTGTATAATTTATAATGCAAGTTTATCAATAATTTATTAGGAAATAAATTATATGTTAAATGCAACGTCACGTTTGAACTTCAATATACATTTTAAAAACTAAAAACAACTCGATATATGAAGTGCCTCGAAGAACATATACGATAAAAACTGTGTCTAAATTATATTCTAAATCCAAAACTAGAATAAATATTCATGTTATTTTATTGAAGTATTAAACATATAAACTGAATGTATACACATTTTTTACAGGCTATAGAGGTGTATAAAGCTGAAATAATTGGTGCTGTCTTTCTAATTTGTATTATTTATAAAATTGAAAAATGAGTTTTCTCGCCTGCTGAAGCATTGAATTTTAAATTCTAGGTGATCCATGCATATATGGTAACTTAAAATGCCCGCAAGAAGTAACCGACGCAATGGTAGAATCAGTGATGAGTTACAAATATAATGGTTACGCTGCATGTGCTGGCCATCACGAAGTTAGAGAAGAATTGGCCAAATATTTATCGAATAAAAACGTCAAATACGAACCGAATGATATTATGTTGTTCAGTGGCTGCTCATCGGCCATTGAACATGCAATTACGGTAATAGCGGAACCGTCAGAGGGCCACAATATTTTGTTACCCAGACCTGGATTCCCTATTTATAAGACGTTCGCTGAAGGAATCGACCTCAAAGTGAAACATTATGATTTAGTGGTAAGAAATGTTAAAACATACACGGGAAGACTGATTGAATGTTGTGAATATTTTACAGCCGCACAAAAAATGGATTGTAGATTTGAATTCGTTAGAAAACCAAATTGATGAAAAAACCGTAGCGATAGTGGTGAATAACCCATCAAATCCATGCGGTTCTGTGTATAGCGCGAATCATTTGCTCGATATTCTCAAAATTGCAAGTAAACATAAGGTGCCAATCATTGCTGATGAAATTTATCAACATCTAGAGTTTCCGGGCGAAGAATCTGCTTCTCTGGCGGCTTTAGGCACCGATGTACCAATGTTAATATGCGGAGGATTAGCCAAAAGATTTTTAATCCCAGGTAACACATAAATAAAAATGCGCTTCACTGTTATAATTGCAAAGAAAATATAATATATTTAAACAAATTAATAAATAATGTTTAGGTTGGAGAGTTGGATGGTTGATCGTACATGATCCTATAGGCGCATTTGACTATGGTATTCGCACAGGACTAGGTGACCTAAGTGCTAGGATAATCGGTAGTAATACAATTTGTCAAGGCGCCATGATTAAATTTATTAACAATATACCACAATCATATTACGATGATTTAGTCAACACTCTGTATGTAAGTATAACGCACATGCGTGTACGACTTGCAAAGAATGAACTTCTTCGGCTAGGATCGGCTCAATTGTTAACTAAATTCTATTTTTAGGAAAGTGCAAAATTATGTTATGAAGTAATGAAAGAAGTTCCAGGTCTAAACCCAATAATGCCACAAGGCGCTATGTATATGATGATCGAAATTGAGAAGCAACATTTTCCAGATTTACCAACAACAAATGATTTCGTTATGAAACTCATGGAAGAAGAGTCCGTATTTTGTCTACCAGGAGAAGTAATTACAAATCGACGCATATCTCTAATGTATTTGATTTATTTTATATAATTTCCAGTGTTTTGGAATTGCGAATTATATGAGAATCGTCATAACACCGCCAGCAGATATATTACAGGAAGCGATGACACGTATGGCCGAATTCGCGGCGAGATATTATAGATGATATATTTAATAGTTATACATATATAAAATGTTGTTAACACAGGTGTAAACATAAATAAATAAACATACCTCTATTATAAATAACCTCGAATCTGTGCATTTAATTCAAATCATTTTAAGCTTAGTTTAAATAAATATTTAAATAAAAACCACCTTTTTATCTTATATACTGCGTATATATTATATATTTAATAAAAACTCAGTTTTGAATGTCATTTTATCACCTGTCAACTATATTTAAAATCTACCATAGGTGGCCTAAGCTTGACTTACAAAGCTAAATTCGAACAGTCTATTTGTGCGAAAATATATAAAAACTGCCACACCAAGCAGAAAATGCGTGATGAACGAACAGATCTTAAATCAAATGTTAGAGATACGATTTTTAAACGTTTTTAATTTTATTAATAAAGTACGCAAGTGACAGATGACAGTTGGAGCAGTGTAAATCAGGCTTCCTAAAATTGTCGTCTGTGCCTGACATATTTTTAAGATTTTATTATATATTTATCATTGATTTACATGCATATTTTAACATAAAAATAAATATATCAATAGTTATCGTTAAAGACAGTTCAAAATGATTAAATTCCTGGTAATTTACATTAAAAAAAATTGATTTAGAAGGAAAAAATAATTTTGTTTCATTGCAGCTTTCTTTTGGATTAGGGTTGTATACAGGCATATATGTAACGCAGAATTATGAGGTAAGATTTAATCATATTTATTATTTAACCTGATTTTAATTGGTGTTAAAAAGGTTCCTAGAGTTGATGAACCGGAAAAGTTAGTAGAAAAAGTCAAGGAATTCATCGAAAGTCACAAAAAATGATTTAATGTGATACGAAAATGTACATATATATGTTCGTAGATTAAATTAGATATTACAATATTTGTGTTATTATTTATTTTAAATTAAATTTAAACCACCTCCGGAATATTCCATTCGAGTCTGGGGCTCCACAAACGCAAGCCAATCGCTAGAATGCGTGGGAAGAAGCCCCATACTATGGCATTTATGTAACGCCAGGGCCACATTGACCAAATTACCCAAAAAATAAACTAACTTTTGCAAAATCGCACTTGATCCTTCAACCATTTTAAACGTATTTTGTGTCGAGAAAAGTAATTTCACCGGTCGAACAATCAACATACCAATCATCATGATGGGGAAAATCGAAATTGAATTACCAGCCATGTACATAATGAACAAATTCATGGGGACCTGTTTGATGGGGCCGAGCGCGAGATCCCATGATTTTTTCATTATTAAATGGCTGGTATCGGCGCTTTTTGTACTTTCGGCATGACCTACGCTTAGAGCGGTGCTGTATGCGGGCGGAGCCGCTAACGGATCACCACTAGGGCGGTCTTTGACCCTAAGAAATTATTTATTTATATTAAAATTTTGGCATGCGGTAAAACGCTTCTGGGAGTAGCAGAACAAGCATAAAAGAAAGCTGAGACAGCTATATCTAGCCTCTAGTAAAAATTGCTAAAAAGCGTGTTATTATCAAGTTTTTGTGCATTAAAGCACTGCAGGGTGTAGCGGAACAAGCATAGAAACTTTATAATTCGCCAGAAATGGAAAAAGTTGGGCAAAAGTTACAAAAAAACGTGTTATACATAATAATTAAATCATATTTTCTAGCAGGAAAACACTGCTGGGTGTGGCAGAGCAAGCATAAAAGGAGACACAAAATGCACACATAATTCAGGTTAAATAACTACAACGCTTAAAATTCAAGTTAAATACAATTACAAACCTCTGATCTAAACACCATTTTAATCGTCGAGCACCAGGTTTCATTGTACTTCCCATTATTAGAGTATCAAAACGAAATAGAACTTATTTAGGTTATTTGTCAAATCACTCCGATCAAGTCAAATATATATTTTAGGTAAATTAATTTAATATAAAAAGCTACGTAATGTAAATAACGAATTATACACCTTATTTGATAAAACTGATAAGTTATTATTAAAGCTCAAATTTAATTAATAGAAAAAATTGAATAGGGATGTTCAACTTTTGTTTCTTAACACATCGAGATTTTTAAACCAAGCTGATTTGACAACACGTGATATATAAGCGAATTGTGATTGGCGGCTTCAACTGATTCAGTTGCAGCTGAACTGAATTTAATATTTTCACCAAAGAAAGAACGAGTGACTTTTGATTGGTATTCTGCACATATTTTTGCTGTCCACATGTTTTAATACTTATTTAAAGCAACGAATTGTTGATTAAATAACTAAATTATAGTAAAATGTCTTTTCCAACTGATTGGGATGTTGAAACGTATTTTGATGAAACAGAAGCAGAACATCATTGGGAGCTTCGGAAAGCTTTCATGGAGAGTAATAAGGAAAAATTTCCTGAGGATTACCTTGTAGCGTTAGCTAAAACATTTTGTAACATGGAATTTATGGGTTGTGTGTAAGTTTATATGGGAAAGCAAAAGTAAAACGTTTATATTAATTTTGTGAATTTATTGTAGTTATCATCCAGAACTAATGGCTAGAGTAAGTGCAATGTCTGAAGATATCGTGAAAGATTATCGAGAAGTGAAAAAGACGAAATTACAACGTACTTTTATGGCTGCTTCAAATGCAGCTGAAAATAAAGGTGATTTTTTTTGTAGATTTTTCATAGAAAATATTGAAATGTATTGGTTTATTTTGCAGCAAAACGAGTAATTACAACTCCAGGAAACCACACTAGGTATAAATAAATAATTTTGTATATTTTATGTGCCTGTAACAATATTTAAATAAAAGTTTTTGTAAATCAAAGGAGCTTCGTGGTCTGAAATAAAATTCCTATCTGGTTTTAAACTAGCGAACGGATTTAAAATTGTTGGTTGAACAACATGAATTGTCGCACTTTCAGTAACTCTTTGCAAATCTAATGGAGCTTCAAATGCGGTATAGGCAGTAAAAATAAAGGGACACCTATTTGCAACTGCTGATTGAATGGTTTGAGGCCATGTATCAGTTTGATTGAAACCTGTCGATCGATGTAAACCAGGATTGAAGGCGCAAACTTAAAATTAAATAATTAATTCATTGTTTTTCGTAATGTTCTTATTTAGATTACCAATGTTTGCTTTTATGAATTTGTTTGATTTCGCATAAGTGTGATATAACAATTTGTCTTCGTATTGAATTGTTATTGATTTATTTCTTGATTTACAATCGTCACACAATCTATAAATTGCAATCAAATTTAGAGAAAATGCTTATCTCACGTCATCGTTAGCCAACTATGGAAATGTACTAATAAAATCGACTATAAATAATTTAGCTAACCACTAAAGCCAATTTAATATTTTATTTTAATCGCGATTTCCATCAGAGAAACAAATGACCAAAGATGATATTCGCAATAATAAAAATGCCTACCTAATATGTTCAGTTGTTGTATTGGCATTCAATTCAGGCCCAATCATAATAATTTTCAAATGAACTAATTCAGTTCGTAAAAAATGCATAAAAAAACTCTCCCAAGCCTGCAATGTATTGCCTTCATAATGCAATTCGGCTCCAATCAAATGAATAATCAACGATTTTTTAACTTTATAATTCGCCAATCTCAACGCATAAAGCAGTGTCAACGGTCCCGATGCACTTTGAGATATCATTGCAATTTTACAATAATCTATCATTAAAAACAATTGTAATAAGATGCAACAACAAAAATTAACGCTAATCGTAAATTAAATAAATACGTTTATTATTTTTCAAAGCAAAATAAAAGACAGCACAATTTGCGATTAAAATTAATTCGTGTATTAGTAAATATTTACCCAAATCATCATCGTCTAAAACAGTTTTTATTGCTTTTGTTATATTATCATTCGTATTTAATTGTAAATTATTAAAATTTAATTTTCCAAAATTCATATCGAACATAAATAATTTTCCTTCGGCTTGTCTACGCACTAAAGTCGAGAATAAATTTAATTTTTCGCACCATTCGATATGTGTTTTTGGGATATAATCTAATTTATTGCGACAGTACCAAACCTAGTTAATATAATCAAAAAGAATAAAGTATTTTTTCTCATAATATTTTATAATTTATTAGTTGTGTATGTTTTTTGAATGTTAGAGTAACTTATTAAAAGATTGTTGAGGGAATGAAGTAAATATGGATTATCGTTTAGGGATGAATTTGCTATTTACCTGATGGCAATTATTACAATTTTCTAGCTTTTCAGTTCTTGTCTCATAACAAGTAACACAATATTTAGGAAATAGTAGTACATCTCTTTCATATGATTCTAGATCACGATTTAAAATTGATTTGATGTGTTTTAAATTTGTAATTCTAGCATATCTCCAATCATCACCATTGCTTATTTTAGATCCAAATAACAAACCTTTAAAAAATGCGACGACTTAGATTAAGCCCCATTACCATTTACTAACAGATCTTTTTTTATATCTATAGCTCGGTATAGGTATTTGGACATGTGTTAAAATAAACAATCCCGTTAATAAACATACCTTGGTTTTGAATTAATTTTCTACTAACCACTGTGCATAACTCTTGATGAGTTAACCAGTGGTTAGCCATGTGCGATAAACAACAGTAACCAACCAGTCGACATTCTATACAATAATATTTCGCTGGTGTCCAGCAAATTGGGCAAAATCCAGCCAAAGTTATATTATTATTTTTTGGAATAAGTTTCTTTACAGTATCAAGTGTTTTTGAGTCATTATTTTTATGTTTTTTCTTATTATTTTCTTTAACTAAATTCGCAATAACCATTTTACTCTGTTTAGCGGCTGATATAAGTAACAAGACTGGATTAAAATAGATACAATGAGAACGGTGTGTATTTTTTGGCAACTGGGCGTACAAAATGTGTTTAGTATTCTATTTTTAGTTTTACACTGTTCAATATAGAACACCATGTCCAAGCGGTAGCGTAATTGCATTATAAATTAATTTAGGAGATGGGGAAGAGACAATTCGAAATATTTAATTCAAATATACTGAATTGTATTAAATAAAAATACAAATAATGACGTGAATAGCGCAATTTTACAAAAGAAAAGCAATTTGTTTTAATGAATGAGCAAATGTTATTTATATGTTTTATTTATCGCTAGAATGTAATTTTTCTATCGACACTGATAATTGTTCTAAACGTTGTACTAGTTGGTCCATTTTCGTGCGTGAGTGGCGCAAACCCTCAGCACTAAATGGCGGGTCTGTGCCACTTACATTCGCCCCTAAGTCGAAATGTAAACGGGCCAAGCGTTCTTGTTGTTCACGGATATCCGTCATTTGTTCCATACTACAACCCTTACCTATATGCAACATCATTATTTATTGAACTATTTATTATTTAAAAACCATTTTTGTGGTGGCAATAATATAGTATTGTGTGTGTGTACGCTCTAACTTAAAAACTAGTAATTGCAAATTTTATTTCAAAATTAAAACCAGAAGTAACGATTAACTGTTATTTTAGTATCTCGAAAATGGTATTGGAAAAATAAGTAGTGTTTTGTTAAAGGTCTCACGGGGTAATATAGATTTAGAAGTTTTTATTTACCAAAAGCTCGAAGTTTTCCCGAATGGAAATCATCCAGAAGCCCAATTAGGGCACGCTCCATGTGCCTCACGTCTGGAACTTCGGACAGAAAGCAATGATGTTGAACCTTACGGTCTTTTTAGCTCAATCAAAATAAACCAGGCACAAAAAGAACAGCGCATAGCGAAAGAATACGAATAATAATAAAAAAAAAAAACGGAATAAAAAACCATAATTATATAACATAAATAGAAATACCCTAAACTACATTCGAGTAATTAATATAGCGATAATTTAAAATAATGGCTGGTAATAAAAATAATATGAGGAAGTAAAACACCCTTAAATTTGCAGACACAAGTGCGAAAACAATACCTAATAAATATATATAAAAAATATCGGCGAATAGATTCAAATGTGCCTAAATAGGAACTGAGAAACGAGAAAAATAATACCGCCAATTAGAAACAAGCTAAGAACAATATAAAATAGAACAAACTTAAAATTAGAAAAACTTAAGCTTCACAACTATACCTTAAGTAACGAAACACATGATCAACAATATATATATATATATATATATATATAGAATTAAATAATTTATATCTAAAGGTTATTACCTTTATGTAAGTTTCTTGGTCGTGCTGTTGAAGTCTTACTTTGATCACGATTTATACGTTTTTCATTTATATAAGTAACTCGAGCAGACCCCACTGTTGAGTTTCCTGTACATATATTTACATAAATAATTAAAATAAAATTTGAAAGCACGGTTATAATACCAATACCCAAAAACCCGCGGCCCACAGAGCGAGTCATAGAACTTTGGCTTGTTTCCCCACTTGAAGAAATCTAAACAAGAAGATCAAAAATCACCACCAATCACCCATAACAACTACATTTACAATTACGTACTTTATTACTGCGAACTGGTGATACAATTTTCTCATCCCGTGAAACTGTATAACTATCCGTAGCTACATCATCACCATCACCTTCGACATCACTCGAAACTAACTGTTGTAATTCACACGTTTCATCCCTTGCTTCCATTATAATCATACTCAATTTTCTATTCTATTTTCATGTTTTCTATAAGGTATTGCACTAACTTAATAAAAAACAGACTACCCGTCCGTCGTAATACTAATGATTCCTGTATATAGATTAATACATAATTACGTATAAGTACATGAATACAGATTATTTTTAAAATGTCATGTTTAATAATAAACGCCACTTTGACAGTTGTACTTATCGATCAGTTGATAATAACAACAACTGCGTTCAAATATATTCTATTAGTTTCGCATTTTCCGAAAAGATGGCATTGCCATGTAGTTTTCTCTTCAAATTTGATGACGCGCGAAGGACATAGAATAATATACATATATACTACATACATTCTGTATATGAACACTAATACTGGTTAAATAACGTAAAATAATATATATATATATATATATATATATATATATATATATATATATATTTAAATTTTTTTCTTTAGTAATTGACCCCCAAAAATATATCTTATTCGTATAGTATTACTAAGTTAAATTAATATTATGTATGTGTACTTAATGTATATAAAGTATAGCGTCTTAAAATTGTCTTGGTTACCCGGAGCCACCCGGAGCATTATTGTTAGTCCTAGACTTGAGTTTGTCTAAAAGTAGGTGTATATATAGCCGGAGGAACAGATGTCTTGGTTCTCAAAGCGCACATCGTTCACGGCTGTCTAGATGTGTCGGCCACCGGAAGTGATTTATGTTCCGAAGTGTAGCCAGTGATTCGCTCGTTTCCTGTTTTCCCGCTCAACAGATTTCCACTCTGGGAAATCCCGCAGAATGTTACCATTCTCCATCAACTATGCGATAATTTTCTTTTTCAACAAACACTAGAGTACCTCGCGTAATACTTTAACAATTTATGCAACCCCCATGACATGATTTAATATTTAAATAACTAAATCAAACTTCAGTATCTTTATTAGACCGAAGTGTTAATATCAAACTATATTTTATAAATGTTGATATTCACACTACATTCTATATACTTGATCCCTTAAGTGCACCCTCACCCTATTCACCCGGATATTGTCTATAAATATAAGAGCAAGTAATAATAATAGTAACAGGGGTAATTATATCCTGCCTCCAGAAGTAAAGACAAGAGAAGCGATAAAGAAATGTGGCTATTAGTGAGTAATTTATTAAATAATAAACATAGCTCATCTACGCATGCGAATCGTTATCTTTTTTGTAATATTTGTGTAAATATCACTTAGGTCAATTACAACTGTATTCCCAGAACATGTGTAACCGGAGATACATCGTAGGTACCTATATGTATTTTGGTAGACTATTGTTTACTTTCATTTATTGAAACGTGACATTGTTTGTTTTAATGTAACAAACAGTATAATTGTATAGATTAATAGTCACGGCATAGATGCCCTACATGGTTTTTGTTTATTTATGATACCTATATCAATTTAATTAATTACAAAAAAGAAAAATGAATGTATGTTCGAAATATAATAAATGTTTGTGAGTACATTGAGACACAAATATAATTACTATATATGTGTTGGTGAGCTGTGAGTAGTGGTGTAGCCAGTACTTGTTTATGTGTGTGAATAAAATCTGTATAAGACTGAGAGCAATATAAATTCGAAGACCGTAGTGTACGATCATGAGATTGTTGGCTCGAGAGAACATATTTCGTGGCGAATAGCGTAATCTCGGGGTCCGTGCCCTCTGTCTTGGTGCCATTTCCGCTGGCGTCGGGTAGCGTAAGAGCCGGAGGAAGGAGCGTAGCGCGAAGGATGTGTAATCTGGCTGGGATCAGTGGTGAGGCCGGGCCGCGGCTGTTCCGGGGATAATCCGGCACGTCATGACGGGGACGATGGATGACCTACGCATCTGGCCATCGCATCGATTCTTCTCACACAAGAATGATGTCGAGGATGACGCCACAAGAAGATTTGTACTTAACCAATGCGAAACCACATCCTAACGTATACAAGAACCTTCCAAATATTGAATGACGAGCGTACAAACCACCATAACAACAAATGTTGTATGTACATATACTAAAAAGGGCCTATTTACTTATATTGTACATATTTGGGTTTTGATTTACTACTCACTATCAAGTATCTTTAGTGGCACTACTAACATTTAGAATACCACTCAGAGTGTAGTAATTTAAAAAACGTTAAGTTAATGAAAATTTATGAATTTTTGATGCAATTGAAATCGTACAAATATAACATATGATATATGTAACAACAAACCAAGTTCGTTACAATGTTAAAATTCCTACATCTGCTGTTAATACGCATTGCTCTGTCGTTATTAAAAATACTTCACAGTCATTAGGATAAATATACATTTTGACCAATCAAAAACAATATGATGCATATCACATTACCTTACATCCGCCGTTCTTTTATACAGTAAACTATAAATAAATGCCCGCGTTGAGCATTGTTGCTTATATATTAATCGTAGGTAATTGAATTACCTACATTAAAAAAAGCACTAGTTTTCTGATAAACATATTCTTTAAAAACCTTAGAAAAACTATCAAATACCGTATAGAATACGCTCAGAATATTCCTCCTGTAAGATGCACTCTTATAGGTATATGTATGCATATGTTTATAGTCCATTTTAAAAATGAACTAAGCTACCAACGCTAGAATTGGTTGATGACACATTGTTTTTCCGCGATTGAGCAAGTCGTCGTTAGTACAGCTAGATGAGAGAATCAAAACAGCAGGTTCTCACGCTCGTGTAACACTGTGTATTTACTGCCCACGTCTAGTTCATTTAATCAGACGAATTAACGCAAATTCTGTAAAATTCACAGCGTCCCGTCCATCCAACACATATACATACACACTTGGGCTTATAAAGCGCCAAAAAAGTCATGTACATATTGCTATGCTAGCTCTGTGTTTATTGGGGGATCCTATGTTACAAAATCGTCTCTTCTGTTATTATTTATGTATTAATCCAAAACAATTTGGTAAACATATCAAATGCACTCCATAGAAATCGCAAAAGACACACATCAAAGGCTTAGACGAGTGAGAATACCATAAATAAATGTGTATATATAAATGGATGAGAGCGAAAAGAGATACATAGTAGTGAGTGAACATACTACATAAGTTTCCTTTGTGGTGTGTTGCAAGGCGGGCCCGCGGCCTTTTTAAATTCAAATTAGCGTTCATTTAAAAGTTTTTGTTTTCTTAACCGCCGCTTTACATCCGTCTCCACCCCCCAAGTGTACACTTTTCATCCCCTTGCTGCACCCCGTCTAAACATATCTACATAATACCTTTTGAAGTAGCAGACGGTTTCAACTGAAATTTTGCTACAGGCTACCAGTCAGCAGCCATTTGCATTTAAACATGTGACGTCATCATTACACTTGTTAACACGCTTTTTTTATCGATTTACAATCATTTAAAAATAATTACACTTCGTACTATAATCAATTTTTAACTATATCCTCACTAACGCTTTCGGTCTTCACTAGGATAATAATTACAGTATGATTTTATTTAAATAACGCAAATGAACACCGGAATTCTATATGGTTTTATGGTGCAAAATATATTTGTTAAAAATGTTTAAATTTGATGCTGGTAGATTCTGAAAAAGCTAAAGCAAAATGACCAGTCTGATGATAAGTGAAATGTATTTACCCGTATGATAAAAAACTGTAAATAAATCGGTCCCCTATATACGTATGTATAATTCGAAAAGGTCCCATTTATATTTAAGGGCGCCGTGGCCGTGGTGTAGCTATACGAGCTCAATGAACAAATGCTGTGATAGCCTAATAATTACTTAATTGAAACTGTAGACGATTGAGCCGATTAAAAAATCCAGCTAAATTAATGTTACAGATGGACATATGTGGTATTCACTTGAAAATCACCCGTATCTCTGTTTGAACAAAAATGCTTGGCTCTAATGAGTTATTAACTAATTAGTTTAACTTTTCTAGAAATCGTTTTAAAATATTACTTATACTAAAGTATTTTTAATTCAGATTCAAGATTTAATGTGTCACACAAACGAAAATGTTTACAAAATATATGCAACATTCCGCACTGGACATTCTTAAACGAATCCGGGTACCCGGAACCACGTAATAAAACTGCTATATCACCTACTTCAAATTTTACTATGTCTAGCTTAAAATTAACGGGAGAATTTGCATCAAACTAAAGTGTAAAGAAAGAAGGAAGAACGGAAACGGCCTGAGGAATGAATGCTGGCTGTGTTAATAACCCAAAGTCTAGACGTTTTTTAAATTTCTTCAATAAAATATAAGCATACTTGAAATTTGTATATTTTATATATATATATTGGGTGCTCGACATTGGATACCCGGAACTATTTAGTGTCAAAGGGCACAGTTAGAATGAAAATTCCAATCTGTGACAGTGGTTAAGTAGTAAAAATTTGTGTAAGAAAATCAGTCGCGTGTATATATCGCAATTTAGTAAAGTGGCTATTATCAGAAAAATCTGTAACGTGGATATGATATATTTTTAATCTGTGTAATGGCATGGGAACATTGACTCCTTAACTTTATGAGGACAGAATGCTTCGCACAGATCCGTATCAGCGTAGATTCTTTTATAGACACGCAGTAAAACAGCACATTTCTAGACATCCCAAACAAAGTTGTAAAATGCATGTAATATTCGCGTAATGAGCAAATTCTACAAATTGCATTTATATTTTCTGCACTATTGACATTTTTATGTAGTCTAGAATAAATTTTATATGTTTTCCAGATATATCTGTGCGTCAGCATCAATGCTTCCAGTGCACAACGCACTAAATAAAAACATTATTATATAATTTCAAAAGTAATAATAAGCTCGCGCAAAAATGTTATTACCTTTATATATTTTATGAAAGAAACACGTTTAAATCCATTGTAAATGCATATTTTAGGTTGTTTGCGAAATAAACAATACTGATATATAACATATTTTTTGCGTGATATAAAATCCAACTCTGTACATATACATATGTCTTCAGTAATTGTATAACATGGCGAAGGCCAGATTCCTGTCTTTTTATCGCTCCGGGCTCAGGTGGCTCCGGGTATCTGTGCTTTTATCCAGAGTGGTATATATAGAACACATGCGCTGCATGTCTGACCCTATACACATACGTAGAAAACACATTTGTTGAAATTTTATCATAACTAGATCTTTATTATATTATTTGAAAATCTGGAATAAGATCTATACGTATAAGTATATAGTTAAACACACTTAACACACTTCTGTATACAGAAAACTGTGCTTTAGCGTTGAATCTTTTTATTTATCTTCTTTATATGCCTATTTCATGGCATGCTATTTAAAATTAAATAATGATTTTGTTAAACATAGAGATATTTAATATAATTTTTAAACTAAGCATCTTTAGCTTTTCGACTATATACTGTAAATGAAATGATGCTGTGATTGGCAGATTTTGTTCCAAGCGATGATGTCATATATTTGATGAGTATGCCGATGTTTGAGTGTATGTATGTATGTATGTATGTAATGTGTGTAAAAGTAAATATTCTCACGCTTATATACGCGCGTATATAGCGTATTATTAACTAACTAATTAGTAATTAACGCTCTGACTTGTAGCAGGGAAGTTACATTAATTGTCCGACTGATTATCGCACAACCGAGGTCAATTTTATTAAATTTTTTTGTGCTTCATCATAAATTGCATAGTACGCCGTTTAACCAAACACAACCCTGTATGATTTAACATAATATACGCAACCCACAATGTTTGCTAGTTTTCTTATCAAAATCAATAAAATATTTGCAAGAAGAAATTCGATTGGGGGCGATTATAATACTTGACTCGCGCATTTGAAACACTCTAATATTGTTATTGTTATGGATATAAACAATAGAACGTATGTATAGATATCAGAACGTTAATAATATTGTTCCGGCGATGGAAATGATTCGCGCAAGTCATTGCAATCATGTAGTGTATAATGGTCATCATTATCAATGATGGCCATCACTATTAAACTGGTAGCGTAGCGACTGATGTGTTCAGTTCAGCGGCATATGATGTTACAAAACAGAATGACAGGAAGATATTAACAATTAAAACAATATCCGTTGTTGCAACGTCGACTCGCGGTCTGTTTTGTTCAACGCACAACGAGAACAATTCGCTTTGATGACATCACCACCACGAGATGAGATGAGAGGGCGTGCGAATCTCTTGAACTCATACAGCCAGTTATAAGATTTCACACACACACTCACACATAAATTAATTTATTGACCGTGCAGCGCGCTATTGCTATGGTCATATCAACATTGGACATATTTTGGACAGTCGCTTTGATAATTGGTATTAGGATTGGACGGACGCGAAGCGGGCGTCCGATAAATCAAACGGACGCTTGTAAACATGTCCTCATACTGAGAACGGCGCACAGAGATAATAAAAATAACAATCATTCAATTGTTGTGGCGTCTCTCTGACTCCAACTTCGATGACTCCACACATTCACATAAAAACATTCTTATTTATTAGTTAATCGATGCTTGTTTTTCTATTTATCCTAAATTTACTAGGACGATACGATAGAAATATATTTTTATTCCATTTTGTTTTGTTTTGTTCGGTATTCGGTATTCGGAACGTTACGTTCTGGAAACCGGTAAACTGTAAGTGATTTGCCAAGTGAAGCGGTAACCGATTTCTGATTCAAAATTGATTGTTTTGGTAATCGTGAATGGGAACGTCTCTTTTCTTTTGTCTATTCCTTTTGGCGTACTTTACTTTTTCTTAAAATGTTAAGACACATTGACATTATTACAAAGATGTTGCTTTATTGATTATATAGTAATGGGAAGCAATATTTATATTGTTTTTATATCCTTTTATATAGTATAAAGAGGTATAAAGGATGTTTAAGTTTTATACTGTAATTACTATTTCATTTTATTCTAAACATATTATGTGAGAACACCGAAATAATATAAATTTTTATATGTTTTAATACAAAATTAAATTTAAAATTCATGAAATTTTATAATAAAATTACACGAAAAATCATACAACTTTGCTAGCTTTAGTAAAATCATAAACAATTTTATACTAAAACCAATGTAAATGAACACAATTTCTTACAGTGTAGAAATGGAAGCAGAAACGATTTTCGAAACTATTCGTTCAACGAAACGATTTAACCAACACACAAAGCCAACCAAATTCACTCTAAACACAGAACATTTCGCAAACACACACACACACATAGACAACATATAACATATCATATAATATTACAACACACCATGTGTGTGTGTGTGTGTGTGTGTGTAATATTGGTTGGGGTTTTCACGTATTGTCGATTTGCCAGGACCTTTGCTTTTAATTTGCATTGCAAAGTGCAACCGCAATTCGGGCTCTGGTGCTCCGGTAGGTATAGGTAGTACATGTGCGAGCAAATAAAATTCCGGGTGTGCTTGTGCTTGGCGGGGAATATGGCGCCCCGGGGACACACCGGAATCGGTTTTCCGGGTTTAGATTGAGGAAATTTCCCTACAGCACCGTATAGGACTGCGCATTGCCATATCACCATTCAAACATTTTCATAATAATAATCATAATACACCTATACTCACAACCATATACTACACCATGTGTGTGTGTGTTTCAGTGACGCAGAAACTAAAAATCATTTTAAATAAGGGGCACATACATAATACATTTTAAAGCCGAATGCATCTATGCAGATAATAACGCACTAAAATATCTCATATGGTTCCTAAACGTATTTGATTGATTTAATATTTGTTGTGTTATTGAAACGATTTATTTGATGATTGTATACCTCCGCCGATGGTGGCTGTTTTTCAATGCAAAGTATCTATAGAATAAAAGGAAGCAAGAATGGCGTGATAGTTTATGGTTGATGGTAGCGCAAATGGGTAGGTTGGATTGTGATGTGTATAGTGGTGGATGATCACATTACATACATATATATGGCGTGCTGAAATTAAGACAATTGAAAATCTTTTATAAAACGAAACGACGGTTGGAAAATTGAAATTTCACGAACTTTTTCAAATACACATCTATCCGCTTCCTTTTCTAACCAATTTGAATAACAATAAGTACAACAAAGTTATAACAATTGCCTTTCTTACATATATGATATACATACATAAACAATTTTAAATTAAATTAAATATAATATAATTCAAATCCTTAGCTACTATTATAGACATATATTGAAATTTAAAAAAAAAACCAGAGCCTATATTTTTAATTGTTACAATTTGTAATTTACGTATTATAATCAACAAATATTTTTTGTATAAAATGACGACGAACGTCTACGCATGTGAATGATGCGTGTGCCAAAAATCCTGTATGGTGAACCTTTTTTAATCAAACCTAACCCACATTTTTTCTTTAGTGTAATTCTTCCGGTTAACAAAGCCTTAATTCAAAAGGTCTGCACAGGGTCGTCAGTAATTTAAACAACAGAAAGTGAAGAAAAGAGAGAACCACCCATACATACACATGAATGCACACCGTTAAGTGTGTGTGTGTGTGCGGGAAATAGCTGGTCTGGAAATGATGTATGTGGCGAAAGCTTTAATTAAGGTTTCCAAAAGAAAATTGGAACATATTTAACGGTAATCGTATAAAGCACATATACAAGTCTCATATTATATATATATTGTATCAGTGTGTGTGTTATGTGTAGATGAACAAATTAATCCTGAACAGTGCAGTGGTCTGGCTTTGGTGAACACTATTTCTGCAATCTATGTGACAACAGGTTAATGTCCTGTGAAATCCTCTCTTGGACTATCAACATATGTATTCGCCAGTTTAACCCTTGAATTACACCCATTATTTATTGTTTCAAATGCCCTATTGTCGACAATAAAACTACTCTTAAGTCTATTTATCAATCGAAATAAATAAACAATTTGGCACACAAAAAATAAGCCCTAATATGCATGTTTAAAAAATGTTGATTACACTAAATAAATCTATATAAAATAACAATTTTTTTGATGTAAGTAAAGTCTATTCAGGTTATAAGCGGTAAAAAATAAGTTTTAAAAGCCATAGACACCAAATTGACAAATCGTTTGGTAAGGACAATTCTTAGCCCTATTTCACTAGTGAGTAAGTCTCCCCTTCCTGTAACTACTCTACTAATCACCCGTTTGAATTCTTTCGTTATGCAGCATCAGTGATCGGCGTGGCCAACCCTGCAGCAATGCAATGGTCTTTGCTGATTTAAATTCTCTTTGAAGCGCCGTGCCACGTCGGACCTCTACTTCGACGACTCTACCACCGCTGCTTGTTAGACGCAACTTATCAATACAAGAACGAGGGGTTTTATTTAAATCTAACGCAAACCAATCGGAAACGGTTACATTTAGAATGTGCCGCGGGTTATTTCGATTTACAAACTGTTTTTTGGTGCTCCAAATCATTTATTTCATGGAAATCATATTCAAAACAAACACTAACACTCTAAGAGACATACGTTTTTGGCGGCATATATTAGATATTTTTCAATTATTAATTAATAAAGTAATATGTAAAAATCAACGCATGATTTTATGTGTCGACCTTGGTTTGTGGGGCATGATCCCTGATTACTTCGCAGTATACAATAGTAAATAGTCGATGTGTGTTAATAAGCAGGGGCGGTGCCCGCATGCGATTCCCGTGGGCTGTAGGGGCACAAGACCCCCGAGACACAGGCCGTGCCCCGTGTCCTGATGCCATACACAGATACCAAACGTCAGTCAATCCTGATATATACATACATACCTAGTCACACCATCAACCTAAATATGATTCAAATGATTTTTATTAGAAAAAAAATTTAAAAATAATCGTGCGAAAGGTTAATATCTTTTACTTTGAGTACAATTATGCATCCGTTTCAGAGTTATTGCAGGAATATTAAAAATAACTAGAGTAATCGTTTTAAAAAATTAATTAATATAAGCTCAATAATGTTTATTATTTATTCAACAAATTGCTGAATAAATACTATAATATCTAATTAAATTTCAACGAATACCTACATGTACATGTGTTTGAACATAATAATTCCGAGTCCAAAATAATACGTATATATCTGTGTTTATTCAAAATATAATAATAATAATAATAACTGGGCCAAATTGACCACACGTTACAATCTATAGGTATACGTATGATAATAATAAAATTTCGCTGTGAATCCATTACAGATAATGAATATTAGGTTCTGATGAAATCTGCTTACCCCTTGACGATAATAATCGCGCCCTAACACTGGCCACCTACTATCGTGTATCATATTTGCACCCTCTAAACATAAACACGCGATACGTTGATGAATATAATATATATACATATCTATTTTTATTAACCCTTTGTTTATCGATTTATATTATTATTTAGTAATACAGATAATCAGATTAATTGTTTAAGAAATAAATGAAATTTTTTTATATTTGTAATTGAGTGGTCTCAGATGAAGTTCATTTTCTTTAAATCGATAAATTTATTAGTGACACATAACATTAACTCAATGTTAGATTGGTGGTTATATATTAGCAGTTTGACGTGATTAATGAGTTAATTGAGGGCTAATTGGTCTCACAAACACGAGCTTTTTATTTATTTAGTTCATGTCCAAATAGAACTCGAACATGAAAACTAACTACCCAATGGAAATAATAATTGTAAATCAATAAACTATAAATGAAACAATTATGTTATCAACATGAGGTACGCCTCTGGATTATTTCTTAATTATTCTATGATTATTTCAACTATTTTAAAAACGTTATTCATTTACGTTTGATCACTACCAAAAATTTGTTAATTTTTAAATAAATTCCAGACAATATGTTTGTATAAATTGTTTTAACCTCAAAGTAACGTATTGAAAATAGGAAAAAAATCCAATTTGTAGTTTTTAAATTAAAATAGATTTCATAACTTTTTATAGTGTGCATAATAAAAGTCTCTTAAATTTAATAATATTGAGAAAGATATAAAAGTTACAGATAATATAATAATCACAAAATCGTATTTGTGCAATTTTTGGTTTTTTATACATTAGCTACCGAGAAACAATGAAAAATTCTGCTGAATCGCGCAACGAATATTTACAACATAAATAATATTAAAACACGCAACCAACACACAATAGCGTGACGTATTAGTTATTGTGCAAACATTTAGTGGCTTATAAGTAAACAAAACTGACTCGCTACTTCGTCACGACACTTCAAAATCATATCTATTATATACACTAACAAACGTACCCCTCATATTTTATTTCTTTTACGTATTAAACATTTAACAGAGATCTAGTGCGCGACGTTACCGATAAAAAAAAACATTTATTTTGATTTAAATCTTTCATACTATTACTGATTTTCATTTTAACACGAATTCAATCAACTATTAGAAGTCCCTAAAATGATTTTTCTATAAAATTAATTTAAATAATTTCGAAAGTATACCTCCACTCTTCCCTATTCTTTAAGTGTGTTACCAAATTGTTTAAATAATAATTAAGAAACACATTGATATACAAAACAATGAATACCAAAAACAAAAACATAATCTTACAAAATTGAACACACATTTCGTCATTTTAAACATATAATATATAAACTTCCTTCCACACGATCTATATAAAACATTAAAACCCTGACATACGCTTAGAGTTCCATTACGAAAAGCTTAGAGCAATGAAGTCATCACAGTTACTCCTTATATTCGTGTGCATCACAACGATACAACAAACAATGTCGCATATAAACAACCATGAAGAACGTGTACCACAAGAAATAATAAATTTACTCAGGAGGCTATCGAAATACTGTACACCGAGAACTGAAGTGACGGATGCGGATATGGCGTTGATTAGACAAAATATAATTCCGGAGTCCAGAACAGGATTGGCGTATTTACAATGTATGATGGAGAAATTGGGGATAGTGGTGAATGGAACCTTCCGAAAGCATGCAGTTATCACGACGTTTGAGCCTGTGATGAGACACAATGCGGATCGGAGGAAATTGTTGAAGAAGGTCACTGATGAATGCGCGGAAAAATTGAAGACAATGGAAGTGAATGAGTATGGGGATTTGGCTAGGAATATTTTACAGTGTTTTGAGAAATATAAAGGGGAGTGTAACATTCAATTACCAACAGATATTTTGTAAGGTGTATTTTATAGAAGTTCTAAACATTTGTAGTTATTTTAGTTGAAAGGAATTTATTTTATAATAATAACAAATATTTTTTAATTCAAATGCATCAATCATTTACGATCGATAACGGAGCAATTATTTATTAGATACAAAATTATTAAATAAATAATATTTCGTGTAGATACTGTTTTATTAAATTGTATAAAAGTGCATTTGGCTGTGTTTGTACGATATACAACATATGCATTTGAATTGTTTATTATATTTTTGGAAAATAGTGATTATTGTTGTGTTTGTAAATCGTGTTAAACCATTGTTTTTTTTAAGCTTAAAATAATACAATATACAATACATAAATAAAATATATTGTTCGTTGAATAAATGAAGAATAACATTATTTAATTTATATATGTATATATACAATTTTTATCTTTATATACATATAGTAGAAAAGAACATACATATTTTCTATCGGACGCACATGCAAATAACATATTTCCATATTTATTTAAGATTATGTTTGAATTATAAAACTTGGTCATTCTATTTACCCATTTAGTAGAAGTTGGAATTAAATAAAAATTAAACAATTTTTATCCTATTTACAATAAACAAATAGATTACTCATAGAAATTTGAATTATTAAAGTGCCTTATCGTCTCGTCCTTAATTATAAATTTTAAAGTGCACTAATGAAAAAGTATAGGTTTAAATACCTATCATTTGCATAAAAATATGTTTACAATACATACACAAATAAACTGAAAGGATGAACTAAATTAAATATTCAAGGTCGCTGAGATATAATATTAATAATAATATAAATATAAACCTTGCATTATAAAAAATAAAATACATCCTCAATATAGTGTATGGAAAAAATTATCTATTTGAAAACAATAAATATTCTGATTGTAATTATTGATAGCGATTTAGTATAAAAGCTATAGTGTATTTGTTAGATGATACATTCAAACTTCAATTATTCAACTGTCACATTTATATATTGAAACCTTGTTGAAATGATTGGTGATCACAGTAAAATTGTTATAGTTGCATTGGTACGTATTTTAAATTTATTTTCTGAATGCACTTTTCGGTTTTAAAATTGTAATATCAGAAGTAGAATAATATATTTGTTAAATTCTGCTTCTGAATTGATTGTTTAAATAATAAAATAAATATCTTTTCGTTAAGATATGCCTGTTCCAATTAATATCGGCAGAGGATGATAAAATCAAAGAAGCAATGGTGAAGATGGCGAAAGAGTGCAAGGAGAAAACAGGCGCTAGCGATGCGGATATGAATGCATTGCGCGCCCGAAAATTACCAGAAACTAAAGAAGGTATCTGCATGTTTGAGTGCTTCTTTGAAAACGCCAAGATTATGGTTGATGGCAAGTACGACAAAGCTGGATTCATTAAAGCACTGACGCCGCTCATGCAAGGCGACGACACGAAGATCGCCAAGCTGAAGGAGATGGCTGAGACATGCGGGAAAGAATTGGGCACCGGGGATAAATGTGAAGTTGCCAAGAACCTCATGCATTGCTCTGTCGAGAAGGGAAAAGCTTTCGGCTTTGAGTACCCCAATAATTTCTAAACCTACTCTGATATGACCAGATTTTGTTTTGTTAATATATATATATGTATATATATGTTAAAATAATAAAGGAAGCATTAAGAATATTATTTTTAAATGTATCACTACCAACATGATTGGTATTAGTATTCCAAACTTGAAATTATAATTTAAAGCTTAGGTATATGCAACTCGCAAAACAGTTACTATAGCTTTAGTTATATTTATAATTAATAGGATTCAATTACAATCGCAATTGCATTGTTTGTTGACAGTTTATAATCATTCATTACTTAATCAAATTATGTAATTAATTGCGTGATTGTTAGATTGAATGTTTGCAGGATTGCGTAAGCTTTAAAACCAAACAAAGCATAGTGAACTTATTTCAAACGGTTGCATCTTTCCCTAATAAACAAAATGGCAAAATTAAATAACTTTAACATAAAAACAATGTTAAAAATATTCAAATTTGATAATATGAAATGTAGAAAGCTGTAATTTCTTAATTCGTAGAGGAATTTTAGCGAAAATATTAATTTAGGAAAACTAAAAAGGAAACACATTTTCTTTATTGTTGTACATACTTTACATTTACAACAATTACGTTTCCTTTGTAATGTACCTGTAATTTCTTACTCTGTCTCTGTATATAGTTTATATATATATATATATATATATATATATATATATATATATATATATATATATATATATATACAATATTGACGTTATAGAAAAGAAAGAAGCAAAAAGAATAACCGCGTAACTCAGTCTGTATACGCTGTATTTGTAGAATAGAAATAATACCGCGACTGCATTCGGAAAACAAATAAATACCAATTCCAGTGTGTTTCTCATTAGATCGAGCACACAGCACGGAAATCAAAGGTTTTAAATAAAAAGTGTTGTTGATTTTACAACGAAAACTCTTCTATGCAAATATAACATAAACGACCATTGAAATAACTAGGTATTACAATAAAATATGTCTCGCATTTTTTATTGTTTTAAATTGAGCAAAGAAATAATAAATAGCGTCGTATTATTGGGAATAAATTAACTCCACACCAAATGAGTTTTTGATATTTACGTTAACTTCTCGATTGCGGAATTATAAATTTATTTGAAAGCTGTATTGAGAAGGGTTCGAGTGAAAAGGTCTACCCTTTAATTTTCGGTAATCTAAGAGCGGTTTTCAGTTTGAGTGATGCAAATCCCGAATTAATCTCACTTGTCATGCTAATCTATATACCAAATGAACCCCTTTTATTCTCGATTTAATATACCATTTATTGATTTCTACCACATACATATATACGTGAAGTGATTCTGAAGCCTACAGTTATTTTTAAATCAAGATTGCGATAAGTTTAATAATTTTAATACATTTTTTTAAATTTATTTATTTAACCATTTTACAAATTTCCCTTACAGAAAGTATAAAAAATTTAAAGGAAAAAAAAATAAAAAATAAAGCGATAAGAAGGAAATTTGCGACAAATTTAAAAAAATAATGAATACATTATCTTCCGCAACATAATCCAATATTCATACTAACAGTGTATACCTAACGGAAAATAGAGACACTAATGCCTCAATAAAATAACGCAAGTTGCCGCAGCAATATGTGTTAAAGAATGTTTATTTTATGCTCGACATTATGCACTCCCCTATTTTGTGGGTTAGAATATAATAATAATAATAATAAGGATCAAGTATGTTACAATTAGATGGTAATAACATCAGAATATCGCGGTAACAGTGTACGCATTCTGTTCAATTCCCACCGAGGGCTTAGCGTCTCGCTGTGCAGTAGCGAGCGCCGCTTCAGGCTTCAGGCTTCAGCTTCAGCTCCAGCGACAATAGCAACTGAAACGATGACGCTGGACGTTAACAAAAGATGTAAATGTGACAACGTTGTTATACATTTATATGATTACAAACTGTTTTAAGCCTCTGTCATTTATATAAAAGGTTTACTCACTGTTTAAGGGGGAGAATAGTACTTAAAAATTATTGTTTTTCAACATTTCTAAACAACATTTCATATTTCACTAACACACATTGTTATATGTACCTTTATTAAGGTACTGCATAACAAGTACCAGAACTAGAGTATTTAACACATATTTTTATTTACCTATAAATGTTTGAAAATTAAATTAAACTAAGAAATTGTTATTTGTTATTTTGAAAATCAGAAAAGTTAGATTTTACTCATACACGATTTGGAAGAGGTTAAAGATCTATAGAAATTAAAATCAATAAGCTTTCTATTTGGAAACTGTTATCATTGCAGTCGAGGAACATATGTACCTATATTTATTTAAAAATCGTAAATATAAGATCGATTTGTTTACTAAGTAGAGCGTTATCAGTATTATCTTATCAGTAACACACTAATCCGTGATTTATTTGTTAATACTAAAAGTTAGTATGCGGTATTCTTTTTATCTTATATCTTATCAGAAATTTGTCAGCGCATGTTCTACACCAAACACAAAAAACCAAATGTCTTCGCGATAAGGTCACATACCGC
Organism: Nebria ingens riversi; assembly: GCA_018344505.1. Lineage (NCBI taxonomy): Eukaryota > Metazoa > Arthropoda > Insecta > Coleoptera > Carabidae > Nebria > Nebria ingens. The sequence continues at coordinate 347,382 of JADQWA010000171.1, read as the reverse complement.
GTACAGGTAATTTAGCAGTTTAGAATATTTAACAGAATACATTGTTGTATGTCTGGATTCAATCCTACGCGAATGCAAATTATATTTTTCTGTTGAATTTAAATTTTAATAATAGTTAATATGACACATGTTGTTATTATAATGTTGGCAGTTCGTGATAAAATAATTAAATAATTTTGTGTAATTATTCCAATTTCTAGCAATTATTACTTCTTGGATTTTAGTACTTTGTTTACAAATGGAGCACAAGATGACAAATTGAGCAAGATGAAAATGTCACTTACGACAGATTCATAACCGATTACTTAAGTTCCTTGTACTTTACGTATATATATATATATATATATATATATATATATATATATATATATATATGATATATATATTTGTAAATATGAACAAAACAATTTTAAAAAATATATTTTTTCATGTTTGAAATTAAATCTTTTCTACTACATCTAAGTAAAAGAGCGATTTCCCCTTACAATCAATTCAATATTAAATATTCAATATTAATTAAGCAAAAGATTAATTTTTAAATGATATTCAAGTCAAAGTCTAATCATAATAATTACAGTAAAAAGAAAATCATGATGACAAAGATTACACTCCAGTTTCACCTAGAGAGCTGTGTGTAAGCGCGCGACTTTTATACGAAACGAATCAAAAGTTGAACAAATCCCTCATCTTCTCAAAGCTCGATCAAGTCCGTGCTCTCGAAAGCTTTTTAACACCTCTTGATTTTATACAGCGCACACAGGAAGATCTTAACACTCTTTCGCTTTTTCATTCTCGCGTTTTCGCACACAGAGGCAGCTTAAAGCTCCCGGCGTGATAATTTCGCACAAGAGCTTTGTGCTTTTTTAGAACACTCTTTGATCTTGCTATACAATTAAAAAAAGATTTTCTCTAAGCGCTCCCGTTCACAAAATGTAGATTTTTTGTTATAGGTATATGTGTTGGACCATTCTTGTTTGGAAAGTTTTTTAGATACGTTGCTGGCTATTCATGTGGTAGGGTATCTTTCACAGAAATTAATGTGCAATTATATACGAAATTTCTGGACAATGTCAAACTATTTTTCGGTTGACTGAAGTGACAAATACGGTATGTAGTGAATATGACATATACGTTTGTCACAATTTGTGCGAATTATCGCACATTTACGCATGTCCCACGTGCACAATTGTGTGGTGAAAGCTACAACATGCGTTCTGGGGTTTGATATTCAACAGACTAGATGTTTTTTGGTATATTTTGAGTCATTAATGTAATGACACATTATATTAAAGAGGCCGACATATGTGTGTGATGATGATAGCAAGAAATAAGTTAATAGACACAACTTATGGCAATGGAAATTGATACATGTGGCGAAATTTGTTCTTACATTGAGTAGATAACTATTAATGTTAAATCATTCATGAGACATTATTAAATTTGCACTATTTATACATATTTATAAATAATGCTATTTTGTATCTATTAAGGAAAGTTTAGTTACAGAATTTCGAAAAAGCTTTTCTTGTTTCTCCAATACCTATCTAACTAACAAATTTCCGGTCGTAATAATTACTAATTATAGTACCTATAATGATTAATAATATTTCCTTGAATTTTTCAAAATTCATATCTTAATATCATTCTTATCTAAACAGATATACCTACTACGTACAAGAAAGTGAAGTGTGGACTGCAGTTATTTTTACTATAACATATTTCAAAATCAAAATCATTTAAATTTAGAAAAGGTTATAATTGTATTTATAGAAAAAAATAAAATAGAATATACTATTAAATAAAGCAAGTAAAGCACATTCTTTTTAAAAGAAAGTTTGAAATTATAAAATCAACTAAGTTATACAGCCTTATAAAATACCATTGAAAAATCTGTCGAAATATTCGATAAGAAACAAAATTTCAATAATATTTAGGAGCATCACCCTTCCACGCGTTACTGAGCTTTATGGAAGTGGTGGGGGCATCTGGGAGGAGTTAAAGCTCTCCGCCAACCAATCACTGTCACGCCCCGCCTACTTCAATCCGAACTGTACAGCACCAATAGAACCACAGGCAAAATTGCTCCAGTTTAATCAAATACCAATCAATTTATTTGATATACGTTTTACATACGATGAAATTCGTCAATTTAGTGGATTACCAATTTTTACATTCAAATATTTTTACAGGTGTGCTAATAAATTTATTATTTTCAAATTCTATTTTAAGCTTCTAACATTATTAGCTTAATCCTAATCAATATTCAATACAGATATTTTTTAAGGACTACAAAAATATTGATTGTCAATCATTTTCCCTAATGTATATTAAGTCAATTTAAAATTCTAGTTGGAGACATGGTGTCATATATTAATGACCCTTTGTATATTTGGCATTATGTTGTGCAAATTTACTTTTAGGAAAATGATGTGTTATTTTTTTTAAAGTTACTATGTTATTTGGGTGCTATACGATATTTTATAAATATGATATATTGAGTTAAAAACTGAATTAAAATGTTTAATCTTTTGAAAATCTTTCCCGGATCAATTGATTAGATCAATTGACAATCGCATCATCACTACATCCTATATGTAAGCTTACCGTAAGACTAGGGGGCGTGGTCAATCTGTACTAAAGCCCCGCCCATTATAAAGCTCTTATGTCGCGATGAGATAACGGCGACAATCGCCCGACAAATCAGTCAAGTGCGGGTGTGTTCCGAAATCGTAGCTATATATGTGTACGCTCTCAACTGAGAAAATACCAACTGAGAAATGAACCAGTTAGCCTGTGCTTGATAACGGGATCACACGCGGATATCCACACTGGATATTCGGATATTTTGAGGGAGTTTGTGAGATTATCTGTTACGAATTGTGCAATATATTATTTTAATCCCTGTTGGTTACGAACACGTAGTGATTCACACTGGACAATATTAAAAATTGAGATTATTCCTAAAGCTCAATCAATGACTATTTATTGTTTTGTGAAAATTGTGATCTAAATTATTTAGACATTGTGATACTAAAAATTCCAATATCTAGTGCTGAACTTTCCAAAGGACATTTTTGCCAAAGAATTAAAATATAAACTTCATTACTAACTTTGGTTTGAATAACGTTATAAACACCCGAACTATTAAAATAACGCTCAGCTTATATACCAGCATGCGTTGAAATAACGTTGTAATATCACATTCGATCGCTTAAAATAACGTATAGTTATAGTACACCAAAGAAGTTGGTTGCTAGATAATTGAAAGAATTTTTTAAAGTAAAATAAATAAAATTACGTTGTAGCGAAACAATAATGTTGTTTAAATAAAACGTAAAAACTATTTAAATAACGTTAGAAATTATAAGAACAGCGTTATAAAATTACGCTTAAAATAAACAAAAGTGCGAATAACCATTTATTACTACACCACGTTAAACGAGCTTAATTTATTTATAATAAATAAAAAATTGTGTTATAAATATGCGTAGAGCTTTCGACGTTTTGTCAACGATTACAACTTGAGGTTGACGCTGATTATAAAATAATGACGATGGAACTAAGCGCGGTGGCGGCCCCGATGCCGTTAGACTTCAGCGTGGCGGTGCGTGGCAAAACAGACGCCGGAAACGTGGATCGGATGCCGGCGAGTCCGACGCCGGTCGCCGACATCGGTGCGGTGCGATCGCCGAGTGAACCACACCAGGCAACGTCGAGCAGTGCGTTTCGTGTTGTCACACCCAAAGGCAGATTTGAAGGTAATTCATTTTGACATTTATGTGATGTGATGTGTCTACTGTCTATATATTTATGAATTAACTGTATACAACCGTTTAACATGTCACTTTCAGAAGGTTTAATTACTAAGTACTTATATAAAATAAATTAAAACACATTTTAAATTGCAACGTCTTAAGTTGATTTTGTTTATAATATTTTAATATGAATATCATTCTATTAGAGTATATTTGAGTGTAAACAAGTAATGACTGCGCCAATGATTGCACGTATTTCAACGCATTAGTAAATAAAGTTAGTTAATTATTATTTTTTAAATAATAAGACAATAAATTGACTATGTTTCATTCAAACTAATAAAAAATGAAATTTAGAATACAACTTGAGATTATCAGAGCATACTAGAAAAATATCAATCAGTTTTCTTTATCTGATTATTGTTTAAAGAAACACTACAGTTATGATTTGTTGTTCCTACATGAATTTTGATATATCGTTCGATATGTATCTTATGTTTTGATCTGATGTCAAGTATACTTAACATTAGATTTATATTTTTGATGGAACATTTGAAAATCGTTACCAAATAAATTGTAGATTGCTTCTCATCAAGTTATTACTAAAACCACAATTAAGATGTGGTATTGTCGCGTCAATTATGTGGTTTACCGCGATGATGGGGTCGCTGTTATGATATGCCCATAAACGTGGAAATGTGTCTGATGGGGTTTGTAATTTGTTTCTATTGTACACCCTAACATACTTTTTTTATAATTCAGGAGATATTTGTCTTACGCTTTCAAATAAAATAAAATATTTTTAATTACCACTGTTGCTATAGAAGCATATTTAATTGTTTAGCAACACTGTTAATTTGTTGTTAGATTAGTACTATAACGCGAATTTCAAATGTAATCGGAATTTAATTTAAAAAATAATGTAAGCCTCCAATTTTGTATAGTTTGTATAGGCCTAATTCTTATGTAGATGTAAGATACAACTCTCGGTAGTTGAATATATCAAGACGGATAGTGTTTGTTTATATAGGTATGTACGTTTGTGTAACGTTAGAAAAGGAGGATAGGGTAGAGTAGGTACAGAAGCACTAGTTTAGTGTTAATACAAGTGAGACACACAGCTATTAGTGTGTTAGTGACAAGTGTTGGTTGACCGCCTGGAGGTCAATCAGCGCTTGGTACACCGCCCCGGCACACAACTCACACACTGATTGCCGGTGACGCTTACTAATGAAGGGATGCATGCGCTGATACCACCAAAACTTTACTATATAAATCTAAACATTCGTAGTATTAACTAAAAATCAAATATCTGCATTTAGAACCACAAGAGTGGTATATGTATATCATCAAGAGAACAATTTTAAAATACAATCATTTATACCTTTTTTTCCAGTCATTTATTAAAAATCTTCATTCACACTCATCGTTTCCACATTACATATGTCATCATCTACTCTTGATGATGACATATAATGTCAAAACGTCGACTGTGAATGAAGATTTTTAATAAATGACTGCAAAAAAGTATTTATTAACTAAACAGCCCCTGCACATATTATCTTGGCTTTTCCTGTAAATGTAGTGAAAATTTGGTGGCCGCGTTAGTGCGAAATTCTTAGTTATAATAAAATTTTGTACCCTAAGAGTGTAATGTAATATGTTAATAAACATTTTCGGATTGTTTGAAGTTCCGAGAAGATATTTGATAATAATAGGTCTAAACAGTTTTATATCCTATGAAACAATTAAAAGTGATTGGTCTTTATTATGGGCAGTCACAAAAAGTGTTTATTAACACATACGGTTATAATAAAATAATGTCAGCCATAAAAAAATAAAACAATAATAAAAATGACAGCTATAGAAAAAATGAAAGGCGCTTCCAGATGAAAGCAAAACGAAATACAACAGATGGTCCAACGTCAACCATTTCATTGCGTTCGTCGTCGACCAATCACATCCACTGATAACGGCACTGATAACAGTATTGGAGACAGAGTAAATATAGGAACAAAGATACCGATTCACTATTCACCTCATGGCTGATAGATATCCGTAATCCGATATCGTATACTATATATACCTATAGGTGAAATTATTCTAAATAAATACTAAAAGAGATTTGATTGCGTTCATATTACACCCAAGAAAATTAAAAGGAAAAAAAGCTATTTTATTATAATTTTATCATCTAATTAAAACATAATTAGTTTGCGTAGAGATTTTCAAGTGTGAATATCGTACTAGTGTTCTTCCCTAGTATGAAATTTGATATGGGAGATCCTGTTGTGTTAAAAAACAACCATAATAACAAAATGATCATTCCAAATCCCGTATACATAAATACTGGTTAGGCAAAAACTTTAAAAATAAATCTGAGAAAGTCAGTTTCATATGTTTGTGCCGTCTGTACTGTTTTTGCGTTGATTACAGTTCAACGACGTCATGCACATAGTTACTAGATTTGAACCCGAACCCGGGTCACACATCACACATGAGCCCTAATCCCGGATATGCTTAAGCTGCTATGCATTGCATATTTCTACTTAGTGAATTATTAAAAACATTTTAAAAAAATATTTATGTGTATATATATACGGGTGGTCTGAAAAGTTTCCGACCTAACAAAGATACAAGACATTTTTTCAGATTTATTTTTTTTATTTTTCAACATAGTCTCCTTGTAACTCTACACACTTCTTCCAGCGATGCTCCCATCTCTGTAACCCGTCCAAATAGTACTCGGCGTTTTTCTCTGCAAAATAATTGTTCACGAAGGTGATTGCCTCTTCATTTGACGAAAATCTCTGTCCTCCGAGCGCAATTTTTAGATGAGGGAACAAAAAGAAGTCGCTTGGGGCTAGATCTGGTGAGTAAGGCGGATGGTCAAGCAGTTCAAACCGTAATTCGTGGATTTTCGCCATGGCAACCGCTGAGGTGTGAGACACGTTTTTGGTCTAACGTGAGCAAACGCGGCATCCAACGCGCGGACAGCTTTCTCATGTCTAAATGTTGATTTAATATGTGACAAACACGTTCTTTTGACATGTTCATAACCTCTGCTATCTCTCTCACTTTAATTCGGCGGTCGTCTAGCACTATTTCGTGAACTTTGGCGATGTTTTCGTCGGTAGTTGCAGTTTTTGGACGTCCCGAACGTTCATCGTCTCCCAAGCTCTTACGACCACGTTTAAATTCAGCTGCCCAAAATTTCACTGTGGTAAATGATGGCGCAGAGTCCCCATACACAGAATCCAACTCATCTTTGATTTGCGTAGGCGTATTGCCTTTCAAAAACAAATATTTGATGACAGCTCGATACTCGATTTTGTCCATTTTCATAAAAACACTCACATCAACTCACTCAAACGACTGTTACATAACAACTGCGCGTCCAAAATGGCTGAAACTTTGGTGAGTAACTGTCAACAGATGAACAACGAAATTCCCTAGCTTTTATTTACGAGTGCTGCTATCTTCATGTTGAGGTCGGAAACTTTTCAGACCACCCTCGTATATAGTTTTATGTTTGATGAACCACGGTTAAAATTTCCTGCTAATCTTTTTTAAGTATCTTTATATTCTAAATGAATAAGTTCTTCCTTCGTTTAGTTGTTGTCTAGCGACAAATAATCAAAATCTGTAGCTCATCATCTCTGATGTGAACATTGCACCCACCCACACACTTAAACACTTATATCCCATGGAAGAACTGAGACAACACATGTACAACAAGGACAGACTTGGCAATTCTCTTGAGACAGGATATAATTATGATTTGCCGTCAACTTATCGATGTGAGTCTCTGGAGAATTGTCTTGAACAGTGGCGCACTATATCCATACATTCGTCAGGACTCTGTTGTTTTTACGTAACCCTCTCCTTGAAACGAAGATCTACGCTTATGGATGTCTCCAGAGAGGATAAGAATCAGTTGAAGCGATATAGAAAGCTTCGCGTATCTACTAGAAATCTATATAGATTGGATTTATTACAAAGAGATTTCGATATGGTTTGGTACTCTTGTGACGCAAATCAAACATATTTCTGTAATGGGTTTGTCTTTAATTTTTTATTTGGAGAGTTTTATCTTGGCAAAAAATCATTTTATAAAAACCATTTATATCAGATATTTCAATAGTTTTTCAACTTGTGTGTTGTTGGGTTGGATTTGAAGATACTACAAAAATACTGAAATGAAATAGCTCTATTATTATGAATGATTGGTCCAGGGACCTACCAAAATATCTGATCAATGAATATGACTCATGTTTACTATCAATTAACATCAATAAATGCATGTATAACATGAAGTTAGTTCAACAGCATTGACGAAAATAAAGATATTAATAGAGATGACACAGATGCTCATTTCATAATTTATGTAAGGATTTAATTGCCTTTAGATTTAGCATATACTCGTATGTATATCATTTGTAATATCAAAATCATCGAAATTAGTGATATGATAGGAAAAATAAATATGCGATTGAAAATTATATAGTTTCCGAGAAAGCAGATAAATATATTAAAATTTACAAGTACCCAAGTAGCACAACCAAAAAAGTTGGTAATCACAATTGGACTTTAGACATCAGATTACGCATAGAATGTCTAAAGTATCCCTATAGAAGGACGCATTTATTTATAGCTTATTTGTATTTGTAAAATCAGTGGAATGAAAACATTATAATGAATTAAAAACCAATTTTAATTTAAACATCCGGCGCCAATTGGCCGTTGCAATTATGAGTACTATAGTATGTACGTATGCATTAGTAGGACGCGTGGTCAACAAATTGATGATGACTCAACAGATCTTGGTGACGACTTACACCGTTTTCTCGTTCGAGTCAAGTTCAAATCGTATACACAAATATAAAATAGTTAATTCTTTAAAATCGCGCTTAATTTTGAAATGAAGCAACCGTTACCACTTCGTAGTTTAATTTAAAACGATGGAAATAGTTTGGGAAAAGCAATTTCTGTACACGGTTGAAAATCTCTCGTGTCTCTGGCAAATTCCTATTAAGCCGGCAATATAATCTATTGATTTTTATCTCGTGTCGTTCGTGGATATTGCTTTCACGACCAGAAAGCACAACTTTGTCATTTAAGCTAGCATCAAGTTGAACGAACATAAACATTGATGAGCTGTGACATAAACAAGCGCAGACGGGATACGATGCGAACATATATAAGAGGATTGAAAATCCGGAAGCCGTGTCGTTGCCGGGAGAACCGAAAACAAATCCGACGGATTTCAACGTTTGGTTTTATGTCTGATACCTACCAGAAACCATTTGCCATTTTACAGTTTCAAATTCGACTATTTTCTTGTAGCAATATTTCTGTAAACGTTTCGAAAATATATAGATTTTAAAATAACATCTTTTAGCATTAGTTTCCGAACGATAGTTCTGTTCTAGTAGATACGTTAGCTTTTGACTAAAAAAATCCCCAAATCCAAGTTTGTTACAGTTATTGTTTATTCTTTAATGTTTAATAAATGTTTCGGAGTATGAGGTGAATACTGGTTCGTAATTCCCACTTGATTTATAAATTAAAAAGTATACCATTTGTGGTGCATCTGTTTATCAATTGTGGTTTGGTTAAAAAAAAACAACAGCTCATAAGTATAGAACGCTCAGAGGCTCTTTAACATATTAACCTCTTGGTAGTGAAAAGCACGTGCTTGGATTACGACGAAAAGGGGAGATGGATGATATTTTTTAATTCTCAATGTGTGAAACAAAGTTGGAAGATATATATAGAGTATGAGAGGAAAAAAGAGTACCTATAGATTGGTGTATAGAACGGGTGCCATGCCAGCCGTGGTAAAGCACTCTTGATACAATCGGAAATAACAAGTTAATGTGTAATTGCGATGCCCTGTTCGTTGCCAGTGCCACTGACTGAATTATGATTTGTATCTATTAAGTGTGATGTCATCTTGGGCGCCGGCGACAGGACAGGCAAGCATCAGGACAGGCGCGTTGCCCTCATTCAATTCAACATCATCATTATCATCTGGTTGCCCCGACTCAATGTACTTCAGAATCAACAGGAACGAATATCACTAAATTCACTCAATCAATTTTTCTGTTCAATGAACAAGACACACCACATTCGGAATTTTGTGTATTTCCTTACAAATCTCGCGATCGATTTTTTACAATACTTACTTATGACCACGTATAAGTATAAACATATATAACAAGAAATAGAAATGTTTAAAAGATACAATCATAAACGCGTGTTTTTTAACAATACATGTTATTATTGTTGTTTTACTTGTAAATATTGTCGAAATTTATTTATTAACTTGCAGGTGGCGAAAGAGCTTCTTCCCCAATGCAGTTCCCAACAAACGCGGGTTTTGCAACATATTGTAGAACATTATGGGGCGCGCCAATGCTTTCAGCTGCAGCAGCTGCACCGGCGCGCTACTTAGGTATCAACTCCGGAGACCGGAGTCCAAGCACACCACATCACTCACCAAAGGAGAAAAATCAAAACGGTTAGTAAAAACTTTTAAAAAATAATTAAATGTAGTCCTAGTATTTTTAAGTTTGAAATAATATAATTCTTTGATATGTCCAATTTAACTGTGTGAGCTCATCTATATTGTGTGTCTTGTAGTTTATTTGTTAATTCCCAAATATAATAGTTTAAGTTTTCGTATTAGTACATTGTCTAAATAAATTTCGGGCGGCGTCTATTAGTGATATACAACTGTAATTATTCATGCTGATGAATATTAAACATGATGTTGACTAAATGAATGAATAAATGCCCCATAATCGTATGCGACGGATGTGAGACAGCAAATCTCATTCGCCGTGTGTGTGGTCCTGACCAGAGCTCACTTATACTATCTGTTAGTCTTTCGGATATGAACAAACAGGCCGCCAATCACAACCAATCCACCACCACAATTATAGGCAATTATTATAAGCATTGTTATTCAAAACTAGCGGTTTTTTTTCGTTCGGTTTTAGTAAATTCTATTACACAGTAAAGAATCAAACAATTTACGATTAATTCAATTTAGATTTTCTAGTTAATCTTGACAACTAAGTATAGAAACAAATCAAATGATTTTCGGGTAAAGCATGGGAGGTAACAGGCCGCCATAGCTCTGCTAGCTAACGGTAGAAACGGCCGCCATAAAAGCGGGCGAGCGAGCAAAGGGATGCCGGTTACCTATCGTGCAAAGCGCGGCATAATAAAATCCGGGCGCATTCGCCACGGATGCTGTGCCACTCAGTCAGCACATGCGCAATTTGCAACGAGCGAAATGTCTATCACAGCGTTTTATTGGACAGTCGTTAGACCAAATATTAAAAACGGATTTTCGACACTTGTACAGAATAATAATCAGTTACCTTCAGGGCTTTAGTTTAATATATATTTGCTCAATTCAATAATAATATAATTCCAAATTACATAATTGCGTTTGAATAAATTTAAATGAAGATATGTAACATTTATAAACATTTGTGTATGTTATGTTTAATGGACAGTTTTAATGTAATAAATTTTGTAATATTAAACAAGTGTTTCGGGAAAGAAAACACTCTTACAGGCCCTCTTACATGTCATCGTACTCCCCTTTGACTAGTAGCCACAAGGCGAATGCGCCCCCTGAACATATCCGCGATATTTACATATCCATTAGTGCTGGGTTTTTCCGGGTAGGTTAACACGAGGCGATAATAAGCACACCCGGTTTAAAGAGAGGGTTAATTATTATTATTGAACTTAAAAAGGGGTGAATAGTTTTTAGTTCTGACACTTGGTGCTATTGTCATTTTGAATGGGAACAGCATGATGTCGAGGGTACTTCGTTAACACCAAATGTATTTTGAGTTGATCTTTTACCAGTTGTTTGTAAAGTTTATGAAATTTATATAAGTATGCTTTAACTTTTTTCAAAAAGAATGAAAGCTAAGCAAGAATTATTAGTAGGACACTTCCCTTATAGGTAGTGCGATAAGCTATATACGAATTTAAAGAATTTCTTATTTATATATATATATATATATATATATATATATATATATATATATATATATATCTTATCTTTCATAGATTACTTCCATATATGATTGATCGCTGCCATATATAAACAGACGCTAAATCACATTTATATAAGAACTTCAACATATGTAAATAATATCCTTGCATCTTTACACTAAGAATTGAGAAAAATATACACATGTTGTAGAAATCACAAATCAACGCAATAAAAAAGATGTATAATTAATAATAATTTAGTGCCCGTATGTCCAATCTAAACCGCAGTACATCTATCCCAAATATGATAGCTTTTTTCACTCTACGACCTACACGTTGTTTTTCATAATTCATTTCGACAAGATTAATAATCCCTGTTCCCTGTATTCGTGTAGCATTAATTAATAAATAAAAATTACAGAATCAATACGGGAAACCATATATTGTGAACAACCCTTATTTTAGTCGAATCATTTGTCTTACTTAGTACGTTTATTAAGAGCTCAAATATTAATCGGTATACACTTCGAAAGCAAATACGTAGGTGAAAATATGAAATTACTCGTGGCTCGTATTTGTATAGAATGTCATTATATATTGTAGCTCAAATTTACGGAAATGATTGTAGTATATTGTATAATGAATTTGTCATAAATTACAGGTACATACGCTACCTTCACTCCGGTGTTGTTTGACTAAGAAAATGAAAAGTGTTATGACGCTAGCACTGTTAATGGTTATTGGTTCTATACTAGTTAAGTTGTCACGCGATTTTAATTTATTGTCCTATTTTTGTAATGAGTCGCCATATTTCTAGTTGGCTGGTAATTTTATTTTATTTTAATTTATTTGAAAACAAATGTTAGTAAATTATAAAAAAACCCAGATTGTATAGATGTATTAATTTTATGAAGAAATATATATAAACTACGTTTATTATTTATTATAAAAAGGAAGTATTTTAACTAATTTTAATAAAATTACTGTAAACTTAAATTGCTCCTAAAATTAATCCTATAAGCAGAGAATAGAATTGGTGCTTTTTTGAAATGTATTTAAAGTTATTCTGATTCCGAATCCCTTAAATATACACGAAACAAACAAGGTATATGAGCTTAACCTAAAGCTACTCACAAATATTTATTTGTTTATTTATTACTACACTGCAAACAAATTTTACGCACTTTCATGTTCCATATTCACTGAGCGGCCATAGTGGGGCAGCACTGCAAACATCACATGTTATTCTACCGACCAGACTTATGGTAAACATTGTGAAATTATAGATTTGAGTACATACACACAAATAAAGACAGGACATACACTCTATCGAACACAGAATAGAGCGAGATGATATGAACATAGCAGTGAACACGAATCCTATAGTATTGTTCTGTTTGCTAGTTGGTCGCACTAGATTATGTTTATTTTTGGTTCAAACGACACGAAACGTTACATATATTATTTCGTTAATATTTCATTCAAATTTTGTTTATAAACATTATTCGTTTTATTATGTTTATCTAAGTTTTTATATATCCTGGATAAATATATTAAATGCATCGCGTGTCAAACTGATCATATTTGATTTTTTTATTATTTAGTCGATGAAATACGATTTTTCAAACTTAAGTGATTCAATTTAATTCAGTTTGTGTTAAATTGGATCAAAACTTGATTTTTGTGTTAAATTAAACGTATTTAATCATTGCTTTGGTCGATACTCAATCACTAAAATAAATAATCGGACAATTGAAATGACGGATGGTTATGATTTTCTGGCCAGTTGGATTATTTTGAAGTAGTCGGACATTAAATTTGTATCGTTTCAAATCTTGCTTTTTCTCTGGGGTTAAGAAAGCAAAAATCTTTATAGAAATGTCGTGACATGAGACATGACATACTGCTACGGTGTGAGCATAAAATATTCATTATGTTATATCAACAAGGGACTTTGAAATCACAAGAAATATTATCAAAAAAGGTTGTAACTAACCGTTATATGTTGGTTTCTAAAGAGAATCTTTTGGTACAGTCAATAAAATTATAAAAATCGTTGCAATTATTGGTAGGAGTTAGAAAATTAATTCATAACAAATTCACCATGCTCTTTAAACACAAGGACAACATACATTGTTGTTGTATTCACTGCATTTTTTGGAAATATTTTGTACAAACTTTTAGTGTCTGGTAAAAGCTCATATATTTTAAACCGGAAATGAAAATTAAAATTACGAGCAACCCTTCTGTTTGAAAACCGGTAAAGTAGCAGCGCATGAATTACCGGACATTATTAAAAACGTGAACCGTTAATCCGACATTAGATTACACACGTCATCCTTCATTTTATACATAAAACGCAAAATGTCCTAATAATTTTTTCAAATTTTATCTTTCCCTTTGTTAATATATATCATAATAATTTTTAGCCCGTATACCTAGGCACACATTTAGTCACTTTTCATTCTCAGAATAAAAATAAATTAATAGAATTTCGTTTCACATCTCCCTGATTTGCTGTATAATACTTATTGTAACTTATACAATTCGTATTTATGATCTGCATTGTGTAGTTTTGAGAAAAATCATTGTAGAATAAATCAATAACATTTAATAAAAAAATTCCACCTAATATAATTATATTTTATAAACGTAAATAAAAATTACAGTGCCGCCAAAAACAATCAGATAATTTTCGGTTAATATTAATATTTGGTTTATCTACGTTTTCAGGATTAATGATAACATTTGATTTATTGCAATCCGGGATTAAAATTTTGATTAAATTTACTTTTTTCTATACATAATGGTGTGATTATTTCGATAGGTACAATTGGAAAAATTTCAATTTATCAATTTTCTGCTTTGATAATTATTTTTATTGGTTATTTTCGTTCTAATAAAGCTTATGATAGGATTTATTTAACGATAAAACGTCATAAACTTATTTGTTTTACAAGTTTTTATTAATCGCCAGGCTAAATCATGAAACAGCACTCTTTGATCGATAATAGGTGTTGGGATTATCTTTTTATGGGCAGAATTTAGTGATATTTTTAGAATTGCATTATCTGGTTTATTACTTATAATTAGTAAAGGTTATAAAATTATTATCTAGTGTAACCTTGGAGACGTTGACACAAATAATTGAAGATAAATGCGAATTTAAACTAATGGTTATAATTGTTAATTTTTAAATTTGGGTTTTTACAAATTGATTTTATTATCCGAATAAATCTAATAATAAAGATATGATTAAATGAAATATAACTATGACTCGCTTGGATACTAAGAAGATAAGTACGCAATGTTTCAAAATGCGTGTTGTTTTAAACTAACTTAAATACAATTATTATTTAAATTTTTTTTACGACCTTTGAACTAGTTCCGTTTACTAAATAATGAACTCTTAAATCCATAATTATCTTAACCAAAAGAACATCAGTGCAATTTTGAGAAATAATCTAAAACATGCCATCTGTGCACTTGCAGCGATATAATAGTGTGAACGTTTTCGCATAAAAGGGTTTATAAAATAACACTAATACTCCGGGCATAACATTGTTCCGGAACTAAAGCCACCGCTGATACAAAACGTTTCGGTGTCAAAACATATGACTACAGTAGACATCGGGGCTTATAGCGAGTGTTGCACTTGGCAGGGTGTTGGCACCCTTCCTTCTTACATCACCATCATCATCGCATCGCGGCCCTACCATACAAACCCCTACTGCGTCGGTAATATGAATTATTCACATGGATAAAACAGAGCATCTGTTACAAGTTTTATATACATACATGAGAGGGATACCATTGCTCATTTGCACCATTTCAAATTGATATTTTTACGCATTTTCATTTCACTTTTTTCTTTCTTATACGAAATAAGTATTATAATTAAGAAAATATTCAAACGTAAAGTGAATATAACTATATATGCTTAACGTAAACTACGTATATAGAGCTTAAGTGCACGGGCACATCTATATTATTTTCAAAGTCCAATGTTTTTAATTTTTAATTTTAAAAGTGTTGTTTTTGACGGTATTACAAGTGCAGCCAGTGTTTCCTCATGCATCCAAAACCCCTACATTTCCCTAGTATCATTACATTGACACAAAACAAATGACACACAGGATCAGGTTGGTTTTCGACGCAGACTTTGACACGAGGGGAGACTTGGTGTATTTAACGTGTACGCCCCGTGAATAACAAATGTCACACACACACACACACATAAACACAAAAACACTGAATAGAAGGGATCCGCCAATATGTTTGTTAAAGGTTTGGCATAGTGTGATCGACAGGGCGTGTTCAATGTGCGATATCTTCATTCGATACACATTAAATAATAAATGTTCACGGAGTATATCGAATTTTTATGCTGATTATAATATATTATATGTGTTCCTTGTATACAATCATTGCATTTTTTTTTATATGGACCATTAGTTCTGCAAATGTTAAGATTTTGACAAATATTTTTAATTGCATTCATTTACTTTACTTATATGTTAGATCTATTTATATTTTGATTACTCCTTTTGTGTATTTAATAAATAAACATTTTTAGTAATCAAAAATATTCTTAAGATTTGTTTTGCCGAGATCTACAAATTATTTTTTGCGTAGATTACGTTCAAGATCGCATAAAAAAATGTATTACTAAATAATATATATTGCAATAAAATCAGGAACACTATTGTCATTATTTATCTATAAACTCCACCAAAAAACGACGTAAATTAACTATGAGAAGTGTTCGTGTAGAAAACATTGTTGCAATGTCGCAGCAACGAGTGAACGAATGAACTGAAAGGGTGAAGGGGGGCATGTTTGTTAATTGTGGGGGACGATGCACTGGCCACGAGGGGTGCCCGTGTGTGTAAGGGGTCGTCCCGGACAATTTACACTTTGCTCACAAAACATGATACGGCTCATTGCCTCTTCACCACAAATCATTCAGAGCCGTAATACATGACATGGAATTTATATTTAAAATCAACGAAAACTTAGCTTTAAAAAGCATTCACCTCAAGTTGCATACACCTAGGCGTTTTTAGTAATACGTAAAATTTGGTTAATGCAAAAAAGTAATCAATATACACTATAGCAAAAGATTGTTAAAAAAAATCAGCAACTAGAGAATTTCAATAAACACGACCAAGCTATACCCCTTCGGGTTTTATATTGGTTTGGGGTTGATTATAGGTCCAGTTGAAACGCAAAGAAAACAGCATAGGGTTTGGAATTTATTCGCTTTTATAATCCCGGCGATAAAAGTGAATTAAAGCGTAAATTTCAAAATCCCAAAAGGGCAATAACCTGTTTGGTTTTTCTCGAATGGTTCATAATATATTTATACTACTTTTTCTGCTATATCATGTGAACTTTTTTTACTGACTCATAAATTACAAAAAAAAAATAAAAAAAATAATTAAGAATATACAACAAAGAAACCCAAACCAATCATCAATTCTTAATTTATATTAAAATTTATACAATTTCCCACAATATTAAAATAGTAGTATGAATCATTGTTTTTTTTTGTGTGTGTTACAGAACACATCAAATTTGGAATCAGTCGATTAATGTCAAACAAAACACCGGATGAAGAAATCTGCAATAACAATAACAACAACGAAACCAAATGTTCGCCATTGCCCAACAACCACGACTTAACAGAAACGAATGTTAGTTACAGCGGAGATGAACTCCCATCAATGCAAAACGAATCACGAGTATGGGACAGCTCCCCAACACGGTGTTCCCCATGCTCTTCACCAGAACTAGAAGTAGATTCACCAATTGCTTCCAGAGCAAACAGTCCTTCACCCCGGTCACCTTCAATAACAGAAATAACACCTGCTCCAATCAAACGCTCAGAAACGTTTTCAGTTTCAGCGTTGTTAAGGCCCGATAACCCAAAAAGCAAAACGAACCCATCGTTTACGGAAACTATATCGGTGACCCGATCATTCCTATACCCAAATATCCCATTCGCGGATTTGTTACGAGATGCGCAATTGAAACAGGATTATAATAGCCAATTTTTACCACGATCTTTTGTGCATCCCGGATTTTTTCCGTCTGGTATTTACCCACAAGGCAAAGAAGGAGAAGACCGGAATTTTTTAACAGCTCCATTCTACTTCAGTGCCGTGCAAGCAGCTGCAGCGGCTGCAATGGCGAACCAACAAAATGGTGGACAACAACAACAATATATACCACATTCTGCAGATGATTTCTTTCGATTGCGGCACCATTTTATGGCGAATTCAGGCAATGTCCATCCGCATCACCATCACTTGTTGATGCGGCCGGGCGTTGTACCGCTGGGGGATGTTTACTCGTGTATTAAGTGCGAAAAAATGTTCTCGACACCACACGGACTTGAAGTGCATGCTCGAAGATCGCATAATGGCAAACGGCCGTTTGCATGTGAATTGTGCAATAAGACGTTTGGACATGAGATCAGTTTGAGTCAACATAGGTAAGAAATTCAATTCATATTACTTCATATAAGAAAGTAAAAAAGAAACTATGTGAATAGTATTTTTTTTGAATAAGAAATTAATTTGTTTCTTATGAAATCTTTGAATTATTTGCTGTTTTCGTGCAGCTTATTTTTAAATTTGAAGCTCGCTGTATTATGGATATGCCATTAATAAATTGAATGACATTTCAGAGCGGTCCATAACGTTGAAAAAGTTTTCGAATGCAAACAATGCGGTAAATCTTTTAAAAGATCATCAACGTTATCAACACACTTACTCATCCATTCCGATACGCGGCCGTACCCTTGCCAGTTTTGTGGGAAACGATTTCACCAGAAATCAGACATGAAGAAACATACGTATATACACACAGGTACGTCGATAGAAAACTATATTTATTATATTTTATTTAGCTTAAAATTAAAGTCACTCAACAATTAAAATATGTACCAGTGAGTATGTTTATTATTGTTAATAATGACGATTATGAAAAAATGGGCGCGAGGTGGGGTGAAGAGAGAAGGTGGGGGGGTGTTTAAACGACTTCGTCGTCTCATAGACGTATATGAATTTATGATAGCATTAAAGTCTTGAGGTATTACGCTCTGTGAAGTTATTAATTGTCGGAGCTGAGTGCCAAGTGAATTATTTACTAATTAGTGTGAAGTTGCCGCCAACGCCGCGCCGACGCCCAGACAAGGGAACGAGTTAAGGAAAGCTCGGCTTCAAGCTCATTCTGTCTCTAGGGTTACTTGTTTATTACTACACTGTTATCCTAGATTACAAACCACAATTGATGTACTCGGCCGGGTCACGATTATACACTGTTCTATCTACGTCGTTTGAAATTACATATTAAAATGAATACACTGTCTGCTCATGTGTGTCTACGAGACGGATTGAGACAATTGACGATAAATTACTGAGAAACATGTTTATTTCAGGCCTTCAAGTGATTTATATTATCTTATTAGACTTTTTACAAATTAAATCAAAATTATTTTCAACATTATTGACCTCTCTAAATTATTTTTTGTAATCTAAACTGAGGGTGCGTAAAGACGAGAACAGTTTGGGGATTTTCCAAATCAAAAGTCCCACTGTGTCACATCCTTTTCAGTAAAACTAAAACATTCATTTCGTCCGTATGAAGAAACAAGAAAATAATAAAGACAAGTATATTTCCGGGAACACAGTGCGGTCATAAAGCAAAGAGCTGCCGTGTCCGTACCATCATAGAATCACAACCACTAAAAAGACCGTGTGACGTCATACATCTTGATAGTACATGGCCCAGTGGAACTGTTCGTCGCTTTATGTAGAAATATACTTTACCAACACGATTCACATTTTTGTGCAATTTAGGTATATTAGAAATAGAATAGAATTTAGATCACAATAGCGGAAATAAAAATTTTGCTCTCTTATAAAAATCTTAAAAATATTTTACGGTTCAAGAACCATCTAGAAGAAAAAAATCGCTTGTGATGGATCACAAGCTTGTGTGACAGTTCCGTCAGAAATTATCTCAGTTTGTTTCATTTTAATCAAAATAGAAACGAAATAATTTGATTTAAATTTCTTTCTGTGTATTCTCGATTGTTTTAAGAGTTTTAAATACTGGGAGACTGTCCATCATACAACAATTAAACGTGGAGAATAAAAATAAAGAATGAATTGAAAATACAAGAGGCAAATGTTAGGGAGTGAGCGGGAGTTGGTGTCCCCTCGGATTGAGAATATTTTGCAGCATGAGTCGCCCAGTTTTGTTTGTAAAGAAACTCTAATAATTATATTCGTTGCGGCAATTAAGAAAAAAACTCCAATTTTTCTAATGGCTCATTTCGCTTTCATGAAATATTCACCAGAGATTAAACAGACACAATGTCGTGCAATATAAACATAAATAATTTCTGTTTATATTTATTTACCCCTATTTGAAATTTCTTTGTATGTGTTAAACTAACGTAACTCATAATTTAAAACTAATAAACATTCAATTTTTTATAATCACATGTATAGTTCGCAATCTATAGTGTAAGTCGCGGTAATCTAACAAAAACACCATAAGATCAAGTGCATAACATTTTTCCAGATGCTTCCCAGCAATCCATTTTCGCATCCCTTAGATCAGTTGGTATACACACGCACGTATGTGCATATACATATGTGCAATGTGCCTCATGTGGTAAGCACTTGAGAGACATGTGCCCATCCCAACTGGGATAATAGAATTATACCGGCAAGTGGCTAACGCGTCGCATTCGTATTAGCTTGACTCATTTTCTGTGACCGAGGACGTTTCGTGTTCTCTGGGAGTTAGATTTCGTCGCACGTGATCACTTTTATTGTTATATGAAACCAGAGATTGCTAATTTGGTTATTATAACTGTTGTATTGTGGCAGTAATTTCCACGAATGCACTCTTAAATCAATGATTTCAATAAAAGCACAAACGCTGTGATATCTTAGTTTCTTGTGTAATATAGACAGGTCCATATTTATGCCCGTCAAGAAAAAGAACCTTATGGAACTTTTTTATTCGACATGATTGTAAGTTCAATAAATCTTACTTGATTAAAAACTCAGTGACCATTAAACGTAAGTTATATAATCAAATAATTACAGTGTAACAAGAAGCCCCTATAACCAATTACAATTGAGAGAAATTCAGTTTTATAGCATACTTTTTTTTGGAATTAAGCTCTAATTGTAAAAACATGCGTACCCAATGTCGCTCTAGTCTGTTGTCTTTTTATAATAATACAACAGTTCTTTAGGGATTACATGGACGTAAATGTACACAAGGAAATAACAAAAAATGTTGACAAATTCATTACTATAAAAGATACACTTCTAAAGACTGCAAACACAATTCGTTGTATCGCTAAATTACACCACTGAATATAGACAATTGAGAAAATATGAATATGTTTCATCATTATCGTTTTAGCTTTAAAGCTTCCACATACACACACACACACACAAACATAATTTCAAAAAATAGTCAGACTTGATTCAACGTAGCTGTATGTCTGTTAAAAACCTTGAAATATCGTATAGGAAAGTAATAATTACGTGAGGAAATATATAAAATTTAAAAATACATATTCTTGTTTAAAAAATGCCTATATTGTATGTTATTCCATAGTATATATTCAAGATCCCAATTACAAAGAGTGTAAGGGTCCTTCTTTCATTTGTCCCACTGGATTTTTATACGGTTAATTACAGAAGCTGCCAAGCACGTCCGATGCGTATTTTTTTTAATATGTCTCTCCTCGTTTTGTTCGTTGATGGTTGTATTTTTTGTCCTTTAGTTTTTTTTTTGTCTTGGAGTATTTTTTGCGCACTTTTCATGCTGTCTTTTTCTTGCCGCCACGCCTGTGTTCGCCTTAGCTCGCAATTCCGTTGAGATGTTAAACGTTACAGGGTGAGATTGTCTTTTGAAACGTGTGACGACTGCTAAATGCCACTAGCGTGCTAGATTCAAATTGGAATTTTAAAGAAAGTCGTTTCAACTTATGGGATGGTGACACCTTGTTTTAAGACATATATTAACACATTGCAGAAAATATAACTAGTTTTAGAGGCAGGTTTGGTGTATATTTCTTATACGTTTTAGATAGGATTTAAATAATATAAAAGTCACATTGTGTGAAATTCAGATTCAGTTATATTCTTTGGCCGTTGTTCAAGGTTTAAATAACACTACCAGTTTCAATTAATTATAGTGAATATCCGTCGGATATACACAATACACAGAACGAGCATATAAAATGGAACAGTTGTCGGATGGGCGTTCTGTGTTCGCTGTATACAATTATATCGTTGATATGTTTAATTATTTAATAAAATAACGCATTGTTATTGAAATTCTGCTCGCGTATGTGTGTTGCACTTGATACTACTGCGTCAGCATCATTCGTAATGAGAGAGGAAAGAGTCTAAAAAATGTTTCACATAACTAAAGCTGCTTCATTTATTTATAAATAAAAATGCGTAAATCAAAATTGTCTGTCCAGCGACTTTAACTATATAGCAAATAAAATGAGAATGTTTGAATATTAATCGAATTAAAAGAAATCAAATTCAGTCGCACGCGTTTGAATAATATTAAAATGAAAATGTGAGGGGTCATAATATGAGATGAACGTTAAAACCAGCGCAGAGACGGACTAATGTTACATTAGCAAGATTACAATTCAATACTAATATAATTATCATTATTGGTTTCCCTAATCCGGAGGCCGAGGCTACAAAAAGAATATATACTGTTCATATTTGAAGGGGTGAAACATGAGCTGGCGATACAAGGGCTAGACCATTCCACGGGCACGTGTCAATAATGGACTTGGTCATATAAGCCACCCCTGTAGTCACGGATGACACTAATACTAAATGCTACTGAATATTTTTGTATATATAATTGATATTAGTTTTTCACTCATTTTTTCGAAATTGTCGCAATGTATTTTTACTTTCTTACGTGGCGACTCTAAACATTTATAGAGCACCTATAGAGAAATGTGTACGTATATTCTGTACTTTTTCCATAATTTACAGATTCGAATAAATTAGAAGAAAAAAAAATCACCTATCGCGAATCGTAACAAATAAAATATCTCACTCCTGAGTCGACTGTTATTATAGCAAATATACAGTCACACCAAACTCCAACTTGTGGAAGGGTGGTCTGATAGAAAATAAAATCCCCCAGAGAATAAGAGCGGCAATTCAGCTAATAGTGGTCGGGATTTTTAGCGAAACGGCCCATAGATTTTTGTTATCTTACAGAGTGGAGTAGCAAGGACCCAGAAGGAGGACTCTGTTTTTATTTCACATCTGTTCATTGTGAACCGAGCCTACGAAAAATTGAATTAACTCAATTTATGTCCTGGTTTACAGTACGCAAAGTGCTGCAGGAAATAATGGCTTGATTGTTCGCCATAATATATGAATTTTATACAAGATAAAAATAAATATATTAGAATTATAAATGAAATACGATTTAATTTAAAGATTCAATTATATAAAAACAAATGTGCCCTAAGTTAAATTATATTAATTCTTTGGAAAGTTTGAAAATTGTCAGAGTTATGAAATTTGATGAAATCAAATCTAGGATTATGAACACCACGAATGAATCGTTTCCATTTCGCTTCGATTTGATTTTGAATATTATTTCAAGGCAGTGGTTAGTGGTTGGGTGGTTTGTGCAATCGTGGTTCTGCTGGTGAACGATGTGTTCTCTGTAAACTTTAATCCCGTGAGGTTAGCAAAGAAAATATTTAGCCAGAGGCCAATCTAAATTCGATGTAGCGCCGTCGCGTTATACTTAACCAGGCCCGTAACGCTACGCAACAGATATTCAATTTGGATAACGTATAACGAAAGATAGATAGACAATTCAGCTGTGTAGCTAACGCATATCAAACTTGCTTGCTTTATCAAATGACGGTTATTTCTTAAGGTGTGTCCCTTATTTTGAATTTGAATTATTATTGACAATTTGTCCTAGTTCGTCCCTGTAATATTTCCCCATGTGTGGCAGGCGTGAAAGCGCTGATTGGGAAACAGGGTCCCAGCCATCGAGTGCTTGCACAACCTCAGGACTCGCAGGATAACGTCAAGTATTTTTGTTAACCGGATTGCAATTGCTATATACGAACGCTCACACCAGCTAGCAGAACACCGTGGCTTGTATTATATATGTGTGGGAGTATATTCATTCATCTTCTACTCACCAATGCAGTAATTCGTTTGTTTGAAATTACCTGGATTGGTTTGATTGCTTTCCAATCTCTCTTCGACTCTCTCTCACTCTTATTCGTCTGATAATCGCATCGGACTGACAGTTTGCTACAGTTATTTTATCTTTTTTATTAACGATGTTTTCATTTCGACTGTCATTGAATTACCGTCGTCAAATCAACAACTGATTTTTCGGATTTTAAATCACAATTTATCATTTTTTAAAGTTAAAATTTATTATAATTATAGTAAACCATAGTATGCTTATTTCTAGTTGACGACTTATTATGCATCGTAATTCTGCTTAAAGTTGAAGATGTTTAGTTGTAAGTGATGAATGATAGTTATAAAGCAAAATTTCATTATGTTCATAAATTAGCTGTAGCCGTTCTAATTTGTCAACTGGTTTGAAATGATGTGATTAAATCGTGGTGTTGAGAGTGGTGACGATGAACCACGGCATACATAAATCACTAATCGCCCATCTTTAATAAAGTCTCTGCCTTTCATAGTTATAAATCACCAAGCCATTAAAACACAGGCATCGCCATGATTTTCGGTCTCACTCGTTAAGAGGGGGTTAAAGCTTCAGCAGCGATGTAAGGGTGGCGGAGTAATTGAAATTCCAGACAGAGGGCTTGTTCCTAGAGGTTCTTCATCGGGTCTAGGTATCCGGTTCATTTTATTATCAAACTTTACCTTATGTATCAAGATTTTTAGTTCTACATTGCGAGAATATTGGGCAAAAAAGTCGAATCAAAAACAGAAAGTAACTGCAGTAGACACGAGATTTTCTCTGAGTAATGACAAATTTTAACCATCAAAGAAATCAATATTTTAATAAAAAGAATAAGATTAGAAAAACATCTAGGATAGTTGAAATGAAAACCATGCGACCTTTTTCTATGTAAGAATCAGTGTGTGTGTGTATGTGTGTGTGTGTGTGTGTGTGTGGGGTGTCTGCGAGTGTGGAGTGAGTTGGCACTAATATCCTCTCTGGAACGGAGAACACAGTGCATTCCTAGGATTCCGGGTTCCGGGCGTGACCGGTGAACATCTTGCCCGGAGTGCAATCAGTGTGTATGTGCTCGAGTCCGGGGCAACTTGGACGCGTGGTATTTGAGCAATTTGGAAATGGTTTAGCGCTGCCACCAGATTCCGTTTCAATGGCCCCCAAACATATGAAATCACGTGTTTTACGAAATTTTTGCTACATTCATATACGCGTTGAAATGGACGATTTTATAAACAATTAAAATAATAGTAATGTGTCTTGAAACTAATAATCAAAAGAAAATATCCTCCCTTGTGTGTAACCATTTCAAAATGCGTAAATAGCACATGTCCCTTTTTCTATACCTAATACATTGAAGAAATCTAAAGTCACTATATTTTGGCTTTATAACAAATTAATGTAACCGATAAAAAATCCAACCCAATAAATAATCCATAACAGCCGTTAAAATACAATATAAATGAGTGAAAACTCCCTAGTCGATATGAAATCGCAGTTCAGTATAAATCACGAACAGAGTACGTACAAAAACAGAACAATAAATAAAAGAAAGAAGCGAAAAGCAAAATAGAAAACCCCCTAAAAAGAAATGCAGATAACTTGAGAATAATAACAAGCATCTCTACCCAGCGAAATATTTTCCGATAGCAAGCGACAACGAATCATTTCCAAGTTTAAAAAGCGACACTTACGACCGCTGCTTGAATAATTCAATATGGCGGTCGTATAGAGATAGCCTTACCGCCTGGTACACTAACCAGATGGGGTTCTTCCTTGCGAATAGCTGCAGCGCTGCAGATTTCACGCCGTGCTTATGTTTTAATAGAATTTACGATTATTGCCCTGTACACTCCACTTTCGCGATTTTCGCTCGTCGCATCTCCAGTAATAGTAGTAGTCGCTACATACATAGCATCAGCCAGACTAACAGCAGATTTTCTACCAACAACCTCTAGGTCCAGATTAAAATTTTATCGATTAAATAGCGTATAAGTATAGAAGATCATGCAGACGATTTTTCTATTATAGTATACCTATATGTACGTAATATTTTTTTTATATATCATATATGATATAAGGAGACAGAAATTCAATCCTTCGGTTTGCTTCGATATGGCATCACCATCAGAGGGATCGTGTGTATGTGTTGGCATCATGATGAGGGTAGTAACTATGGTAACCGGAGTTGGGTGCGGGCGGGGCTACACAGGGGCACGAATCACAGCACCGCCCACGCACACACACACACACACACACACACACACATACACATATGCACACATATTCAGGTGGTATACCCGAGCTATATAGTAAAAACACACATACACGTAAAGATGTATATATGTATATTCTGCGCTGCAAGTCCTGTCTGCTCGTAACGTTCGTATGTTATATATCGGCGCATATTCGCGAAATCGATAATACAGTGGTGACTCGTCAATTTTACCCAAACGGAGACATTTAAATTTTAAATAATGAAATAAATATATTTCTGTGATTTTCAGGTGTTATTGTTGCAGTTTTTTTGTTTTATAATATAATATTAATGCACTGTATTAGGTAGTTGAAAATAAATCTAATTTTTCATAAGTTATAAAAAGAAATTATTACAAGAAAATGTATTTCTAAATAATGTGGACTTGCCACTTTTGTATACCTAAGGGAATCATGATAATACCTACATATATTATATGTAAGTTAAATTTAAAAATAAATCTAAAAATCTCAAAGTAAAATCAGTTTTTGGGTAACGTCACTAGGGTACCAATATATTCATATAAATAACTGGTTGCTCTCGTATGTGAACAGTCAGGGACGTCCGTAGCGCAGGGGCCTACTTGTGATGCTGGTGCTGACGCCACATGTAATCTGTGCAGTGGCGCACGGCGGCCATAAGCCAAAAATCGCAAGTCCAGACTTCTCCCACAGGGCAAATAAAATTCATGGCTGATTTGACATTTCTTACTGGACCCGAGGCTCTTATACACACATAGTATTATATGTATGTGTGTATACAGCGGATGCGATATCATTGCAGATGGTGTATGTGTGACTGGATGACTCCAGGCTCCAGAGCAATCAACCTGGAAGCGCGTTGAGAATTCTGGATTCAGCCCTCGAAAAGATTTTTCCTTGGTTATCACTTACTTGATTTTTGTTCTGGTTTCTTCGGTCGCCCAGGGACTATACGTTTTATTTAAATTACTTTTTTCTATCCGTTTTCATGCACTTTTATCGGAAACCACAATTGCATTAACTAAAGAAAATTACTTTTCATTTCACATCAGATGACACATTTAGGAATTTAAACATTTACAATGTCCTGTACTGATAAATCTTATACTTGATTTCAATTAAAATTTTCGTGATCGAATTTTTCATGATTACATTACTTACTTATTACTTCGTATAAGAAAGTAAAAAATCGTTACTGTACAACAGAGTAACCTTTATCATTATTTATAAACAATAACTATAAGTTTGCATTGATATCAACCTAACGACTGTATTTTGTTGATTTCAGGTGAGAAGCCTCACAAATGTCAAGTGTGCGGCAAAGCTTTCAGTCAAAGCTCAAATTTGATCACACATTCACGGAAACACACCGGTTTTAAACCATTTGCTTGTGATCTTTGCGGTCGAGCTTTTCAACGTAAGGTCGACCTCCGTCGTCATAAAGAGACTCAACACACAGAACTACGACCGATGGTGACCACCTAGTGTGAGGCCCCAGTTTTAGCTACTCACCCGCCAATACCAACAACTGGGGCTCCACCTGGTGCACCTGTAACGCACACAGGAGGACCTGCACCAGGTTATCATATCCTCGGAGGAAGTGCTCAAAACTCGTATGGATTTCAGAGTGGAACTTAGGTAAATTGTGATGTGCTATCAATTGAAAGACTAAAATTGAGTAGCCGTTGTGTTTCAGCGCAAAAGTTAATTTATTAAATATAAGTGTAAATTATTTTCAGTATTATTAATACGTATATGCAACACAAATCTATTTTAAACTGACTTTACGGTTGTTTCATATATCGAATTACGTCTTTTAGGTGTTACAACTAAAATTCAAAATTTTATTTCTTGCTTTGATTTTCATATTTTTCTAAAAACTACCCTATTATTGATTCGTCTAGTGAGATTCCTGCCTCCTGTACACTGTTAGCAACGAGAAATCAAAGTATGTTGCATTTAATTCAAATCATTCCGCATACTGTTAAACATGTATAAATCAAATCAAATAATCAGAAATAATTTATAACTTTGACAATTAATAATTTTTAAATGACGATCTGAGAAGTCAGTTGAATTATTCCAAATAAAGAGCTGTTGTTACCAACTTTAGTGACGGCTGATTCGAAAATAGGTGGTCGTTAACTTTTAAGATAGAATTAAAAGATGAGGAACAAGAACATTTGTAAAACATATCAAATGCTGTAACAATGAAGATATAAACATTACTTAGTAAAATCATACCTATATGAAATATAGAAATATTGTATTGCGTTGTGATATGGTTAGTTGTTAGTATTCTGTGTGCGGTTTTATATTCCGGGATCTTGATTGTCCCCGGAGGCTCCGAGAAAAGCAAAAGCATGAGATTGTATGACGTATGCGAAAGTGTGACTGGTTGGATATGAATGTAGAAAACTTGTATCACTGCTCCACGAAATAAACAGAGATACTCAAAATTTAACATTAATAGAAATAAATTAAATTTTATATGGTATTCTTGCACAAAAATAATTAGTAATACACATTAAAATACATCTGGTATAGTTGCAAGCACAGGAGAAGGACTCGTATAAAACTGGCTTTAAATATTTACGAGACAAAACATTTTAAATTTTATTGTCCACTGGTTTCCGCCATTACCCAGTGGGTAAAATCAAGAAGAGACAAAGAACGTACTAAAATAAAATAAAATAAAATAAAACGAACGAGCGAGAGAAAAACGAAAAGAAATCAAGGGTACAACCAAGATTTTCTACAGAACAAAGACGCCACCAGTACGTCATTTCGTTCTCGGTGTTTTCAACATAAGTATGACTGAGACCAAAGATCACACAGTCCAACTGTTGGGGTCTATATCTTTATTTATCACGGGGTTCTGGTACGCAAACTGAATACTTAAATCTACCCCCTGCCCTCCGCACTGGTTTCTTACGATAGAAACAACCCCTCGTGGATACCCACCCACCTCGAGCCACTGTCTGATTGAGCGAGGCTTGATTTTTAAAGCAGTGGTCCGTGCTACGTTGAAAACAAGCACAAAATGGCGGGTAAGAAGACTTTTTATCGGTGTGTTTTATTTTATGAGCCTTTCTATACTATTTGAAGTACTTCATTTAAGCTGCAGCTTTACTGATAGGAAAATAAAATAATATCGCAAAATATAAAATACTAATGTGAGAACTTGATATATACTGTAATATGAACTGGTATATCAGACTAATATAATAATAACATTTTCACAATAATTCCCTGCCAGTGGCTGCATGTGGTGATTCTGTTCGCACTCTCCATTAAATAAAACGCCCCTTCCACTGACGAGTTACTGTGGAATCTGACACCATAGCGCCGGATACTCGCTACATCGAATCAGACTTCCGCAATGGGAGTATGATATTACCAACCGAGCTAGGCGAACAGTTCTAAAACTTTGGTTGCATCACACGAGGATAAAATTGATATAGGATTTCAGTTTCAGCTTCAGCGCGGCTTGGTTTAATTGAAAATCTAATTGGATTGTGTTCATGATTCGAGTTAGCTTTTTCAGTTTTATACATTACTGGTTTTTATTATTTTAGTTAAACCACAACGAGAGATAAAAATATATTTATGTTTTTTTGCGTTTCCATAGAACAATTTCTTTTTATTTAAATTCAATTATGGCACTAAACGAGTTATCCATATTACATACACGAGTATGTATGTATGTATGTATGTATGTATGTATGTATGTATGTGACAAAATGTAACCATATTGTTAAAAAAACTGAAGAAAATTCATGAAAAATTTAAGTATTAGTAAAGATAGAACGGCGGAAGTTAATAACAATGTGTGAAATATTTATATCTCATTGTTACAGTATTCAATTTCATATCACATGTGAAGAAAATGTAAATATGAAACCGATTTAATTATAAATTACCAAAAATGAAGACAACGAAACCAAAAATGTAAAGTCATTTATTAAAATACCAAAAAAATGAAATTATGAATTTGTTGATTTAAGTTTGTATAATAATTTATTTAGAATAATTTTTTTTAGTAAATAGTTGAAAATATCAATTGTAAATAAGATTGTTGTACACTCCAATTTAGTAATGAATCCTTTTTACATTGACTGTACATGATATTACCATATTCAAAACCAAAGTAAATGTGATTGTATATTATACATATATGTAACTTAATAAATGATACGGTTTTAATTATTTTTTAATAATGTATAAATATATGTGGTATTTCTGTATGTAATGAACTGTATAAAATAACAGATATGTAAGATGTTTTTGAGAATTAGTCACATTCCTGTACATATGAGCTTTATATTATTATTATTATTACTTATAATATATATTATGATTAATTACTATTAATAAACACATATATGCACTTTGTGTGTGTGTGTCATACAATGCACTCAAAATTCCATCTTGCAATTCATTTAAATTTAAATAAAAATGTTAAATATTCAACTGTTTTATTATTTAGAATTTCCCGTACAAAATTATTATTA
Source organism: Nebria ingens riversi (assembly GCA_018344505.1). Lineage (NCBI taxonomy): Eukaryota > Metazoa > Arthropoda > Insecta > Coleoptera > Carabidae > Nebria > Nebria ingens. The sequence continues at coordinate 316,586 of JADQWA010000171.1, read as the reverse complement.
TTTTATCCAGCGACGTACTGCAATCAAGGTAAGAGTAATTTCCATTATTAAAATAAAATATATGTTATGCTAATACATATTTATGTAATATCGACACCCTGGGATAAAAACTAAAAACTGGGTGCAGATATAAAATTGCCCGTTTCAGGGAATCCTTGGTGGGGGTTTGTTAATACGAAAATAAATTTTCAGCCAAATCGGTTGAACCATGTTGGAGCTACAGTCCTGCATGTACGTTGATGTACGGATTACCGAAAAGTGTCAAGAAAAAAATCGTAATTTGAACAGATTTTTTTTATCTGCGATTAAGTCCAAAGTATGTTTATTTTATAATTCGAAAGTGCTGAATTCAAATCTGCGATCAAAAATGCTGAAAAACGTTGACAAAATTGCAGTGCAGATGTTTTTAAATTAACTATATAAACATTTGTAAATCTATAACTGTACTACTAAAAGCTCCATAATTACGCTATTACCCTACCAAAATAAAATATAAATAGTAAGGATAGTCATATTTCCATAAACGCCGTAGTAAAGTCAACACATTTCAATCGTGTTTAGAAGGTATCATATTGTGACACTGCATGTTAATTCCATGTAGTATTTATGACATTGTAGTATGACAATTAAATTTCAACCGATTTGCATACATCTGAAAGTGATGTTGATGAATAAATACAGAAAGTTTCCGTTCGTGATGCATCTTCCGTTAAGTTAAGCGTATTCAAAATGGAGGAGTTCACGAACACGAAGCGAATGGGATATAAAGCCGAATCATCACATTCCTGCACATCAGACAGTTCCCTTAAGTTTGAACACAACGGCGCTGTTCAGACAATGATCTTAATCTAATAGGGGTTGGTTTCAAATTCATTCGCACAAGGTGTGAACACTAATGACTTTTCACTCACTTCCCTATTCTACTGTTCCTATAACGTCTTCTTGATCAGCGTTACCAAAAGATTTATTGAAATGTACAACATTTGGAACTTGACTGTTGCTATGGTGTACGTGATTCTTATTTTTACAACCGTATTAAAAAAAGGAACATCAAGGACACATGTTTTGTGTAGATAAACTACCAAGAGACTTGACTTTAGATAAATAGAAATCACTAATTATTTCCATAAATATATATTCACAGCGATTTTATTAAACTTGAAATACATATATTAGACTGTAAGAAAATGGAGTAAATTCAAGCATCTGTGCCTATATACTTCCATACAATTTCTAAACAGAAAAAAATAATAAAATAGCAAACGTAGCACAGACTCAATCTTGATCACGATTCAAAAACAAAATAAGATTTGCTGAACAAAGACGAATCTGTGATGCGTACGAGAGGAAAAGAGATAGACACCCATTGGTCAGTTCGTATGTGATTGAGTTAGAGAGAGCCTTGGTCCATCAACAATCGCATTTTCATTTCAATACAAAGGCTTTCATCACGATGGACTTCGTTGCGAAATTCTCTAGAGAAATACGGCGGCTATCCACCAATCTGAACCAATCATCAACATCATTCAAAATATATATTTTTTGTCGGTTGGGTTAAATCCATTTATAAACAACTACAACAGAACCCTTACGAATTTCAATTTCTTTTCGTCATTTTTTAGAATGAATGCACAATTTTATTTAATCCAAAATTGTATAGGTACACAGTAAATTTTAAAAGTGCTTTTAATTATTAATTTTTCGATAATACCTTTTTTGTCACAGTATAAAAACTACTTGTAGCAATTACAAAATAATAGAACTTGCGCCCTTTAGGCTTAGGACAGTATTAGTAGAAAAGTCTACGAAAAAAAGTAATTTCAAAAATAACTAATACCTAAGAAGTCATGAATTTAAAATTTTACTACGTGCTTACTTGAACATAGGTATTAAATAACATTCGAAATCCATCAGTAATTTTGTGACAGTAATTCGTTTGACACGATCGTAACGGTAATAAAAACGCAATAAATGGTCTTGGGTTCGATTAACACAAGCTCTTGGCATCAACTGCATAGGTTAAGGTGCTTCTGAATAATCTATGGCTAGCGAAGTCCTTAAGGACTAAGGACAACTTGATATATATGTTTAAAACGTTATTGGTCGACAGGTACTTACATATACCACGTATCAATTAATGTTGAATAAGGTTGGGATGATATATAGGCAATGGTGGCCAACGATGAGCTTTGGGACCACTGGGATATCGATGAACCAATGGCGTAGAACAAATTACCAATAGCATAATTAAATTATACTTTTGTAAGCATTGCACTGAATCAAATAATATAATTTCCATCGTATACTCCATAAACTATCAATTTTACTTTTTAATTAAAATGCGAGATAAATAATAATTCCAATAACATACTTTTTGTCAGCTATAATTATTTCTTTGTAAAAACAAAATAGGGGTTTTGTGGCAATTAAAACACAGATAATATAAAATTGAGTTTATTTTATATGTTTTTGAGGAAATGTTTTAATAGTTAAACTCGCATCGAACAGAAAGTGCTTGAAATAGGAGCAGACTATTTTTCTTTGGTCTTATTTTTAATTTTTATTGGCTGTACTGCTACTACAAGGTACTGTCGTAGTATTTCTTTATTGTAGCTTAGGTATTGGTTCGCGTGCTGACTCCACATCTCCAAAACTCCTGCGGGAATTTGAATTTCAACTGGCAGGACACGACTAGCATCTCCCGCGGGAACAATAACGTATCTGGCCAGGAGTCCGATAATTACAGGTCACAGGACAGTCATCGACGGCTTTTTATATATATATATATATATATATATATATATATATATATATATATATATATAAAAATTCCTATACATATACCTATAAAGGTAAATCAGAATAGTTTGAACCGCGATTAAGAACTAAGATTCTTGTTTCTCTTCTGCGAGATGTTTAGATGTCTAAAGTTTAAATAGCAATAATAAGCAATATTTGTGACAGTTTGGTACAAAATAAAAAAATGTTTTTCTTTCGCCATTTTTATTATCATGTTAAATCATATCCAGTTTTTGTGTATTACATAATTAACAGACATATCAGATTTTATAGGTATATATACATACATATATGAATCTAGAATATCTTACCCAATACTTTGTCTCGGTCAAGCTTTATTTGTAAACTAAAAAACACCAGCAAAGTTTTGTTGTGAATTATTTTAAAATCTCCTCTTACATCCTTAAAGGGTAAATGTGGTGGAAAACTGCTTGGAGAATAATTATTCCACCAGTATTTACCCTAGTTTCAAACAAAAATATAAACATTTTTTTAAAGAAAACATATACGTTTCAGATATAAAAATGATGGCCTACAAGCGAGTGATACTTTATAGAAAGCCGTGTAACAAAAAGAAATATAATAGGTAATAAGTGTATGACTTAAATAAGTTGTTCATGTTCAAAGAAAGTCAAATGAAAAGTGGAAGGTAAAAATAATACAATATATTACATAATATGAGCCTTATAAGTATGGTAACTTACTTTTTTGAGCGGACACGTTGTAGGTATTGCATGAGAGCCTGGCGTTTGGCAATCTTTTATTAAAAAAAATTTGTACTCTGCATTTAATATTGAGCAAAAGTTTCTTTTTAAGTTAATCGCATAAGGTCGGTATTCGTTATTTAAGAATTCATAGCACTTTACCTCGATCTAAACCAATAAGGTACATATATATACATTTATAAAACTTCAAGTTATTTCAAATAATATGATTGATTTTCAAAATCTTAATAATAATAATAAATCACCTCTGTGTTAGGTGGAGAATCAGCGAAAGTCTCAAACGTTATATTAGCAGCGTTTACAGTTCTATTAAACTTAAAATTGATGATTTTCCCAGTACAAAATTCAGGATTCAGATATTCGAATGTTAATTTTTTAAACGAAATAACGTACTCTTCTGCCTGTGTGTAAATTCATTCATTAATAACATTTTGGGTACACAAAAATATGTATTACAGCCCCTCAATTACTAACAATTAATCACTATGTAATAACAATCGCAAAAATAAGTTTGTGCCAATTTATATTATTTTATATATGTTTGTATGTGTTTGTAAATATAAATAAATAATTACCACTATGACAGTAGACAATGTAAACCAAATAACAGTAACAGTCCACATCGTGTATCAGCAATATTTTGAATAAATATTTTTTTGTAAATTCTTTTTTATAACTTTAACCGGAAACCAATTTTGGGATTATTGATGCGATACGTGATTAGAAAAAAACACACTTTTGTCCTTGATTCGATTCCAACGCATTTTTCTTACTTTACGTTGAATTATAATATCATTTATATTCACAAAGAGTTATTTGTCCGTTTACTATTATTTTGAGTTATCTGATCATAATAACATATTAAATTCAATGATATATACATATATGATTGGTTTGATCCGAAAATAATTTTATTTTGCAATTCAACGAACCATAATCGATAAAGGTAAACAAATTTAATTGTTTTATATGTGTACAGTATTTGTTATAGGTATGTACCTATCAAGCTTACATATAATTTGAGCAAGTCACGAAAATATATCCAGTATTAATGAACCGACAACTACGCCGGAGTCTGTTCATCCCATTTATTATTGAATAAATTGATTTTGGTAGCGACAGTCACATACAATCGAGAAAAATTATCACAGTAGCAAACACATCAAGGAAGCGAATGAGTGCGTCTCCAGGGAGTCTAAGAAGGCTTTACCAGGGACCAACAGCGATTGTTTCAAATTGACAAGTTTGATCCGTTTATCTTTTCATCCAAGACACGGATGGGCAATCTTTTTTTCTCTCTAACTACAATAGATAATAAGCGCTGTGTAGTTGCACTACATACGTCTTATTCAAATGCCAATAGGTACTGCGAAATACTTAGATCCGAATCATTTATACTATATGGTAAAAGTGCTGAGGAACACGAACAAAATTCTACAGAAAACCTCTCCATGGGAACAATAGAAATACATCAAGTACTAAAGATACATGTGAAATGTAAGTATAGTACATATGTATGTACATACATACATACATACATACATACATACATAGAGACCCTCTCCATCTTTACATGCATATAGTCTTCTCAACTAGCATTGCTACTATAGAGCGAAACAACAAAACGCCACCACCAGTATTATAATAAAATATTCAGTAGCCACTGTGATTGTGACTTATGTTAAGGGATAAGCGACGGTAAGTGCTAGTTCAAGCGTCCGCTGCTGCGACGACAAAGTGGCGTCGAGCACGCACACATTATTCACTAACAATATCGCCACAAACGAACACACTAACTCTATTATACACCAAATACAATCTTTAACACTGGGACACCAATTTTACAAATGGTCAAAATCCTCATCTAAGTCAATGAGAGACGTCTTAGATAAATTGTTAAAATTTTAATTGCAAAATTGAAAATGAAAGCGACTATTTTACACAAGGTTAACTTAGCTCCTATAAGTTTAGCGCGCGTGTCAACATCTAGTAGAATATTCAGAAAAGTTTCAGCTTTCGCTGATATATTCAGCACAGGCACAAATAGCGTCGCAGGGAGTGAAGCATCAATTCCAAATTGAATATACCTAGTTCTCTCTCAGTTATAAACTGCTCAAGAGGCTAGGCTATACGTAGTTTAAATTCCAACAGTTTCAACCAATGAATATTGATCTCATTCTGTAACAGAGATATAAAGAAAGAAGCTCAACAACTAGACAACGAAGTAGCGTGTTTGCGTGCTTGTGTGGGAGAAGAAAATAACATCATTATTTGGTGTTTTATATTTTCATCATATTCTGATTTGTGTTAGTATTTCTTATTTTTCAATATAATAATCAGAATAAATTGATTTATTTAAAATTATTGCGATATTGTTTATAAATTAAATAGTTATTCATATTTGTTTCCCCTGAATATTATTTATTTGATTAGTGTTAGTTAGTGATATTGTGGATTTAATATTGTAATATAAATGAAAATTATTTTATGGTACGCCGCTGTTGTATTTCTGTTCCCGTGTAAGCATATAACGCGATGGTCGTCCGTGTATAAGAATAAGAACAGCGACAAGGATGAGAGGCTGCATGGCTGCCGATGATCGAGTTGCGGTAATATCATTTGAACGATGTTCTCGTGTGACTCGTCAGTGCGTCCCTCATCTCGCCTTGACGCCCTCTTTTCCTTCTTCCAACGAAGGAATCGTCCCAAAGTAGTGTGACATGGGGCTGCTGTGGTGCCCTCTAGAGTATTAGCATATCCTTCGCCTTTCGTGTGCCTTCGAAAACCAACAACGAGGGCGTTCTCATCGCTTTCTCTAGAGGTATATGAGTTTCAAGTAAACTGTTTAAGAACAAGGATATTTTGAACTATGTACTACCAACCACATTGTCCTGTATCACTAGATATTCATTGCACATGTTTTAATTATTAGTTTTATTTCTTTTAACAATATATTTCGAAAGTGAACGATTTAATAATTTTTTTTTAAATATATATATATATATATATGTTTTATATTTCTGTTGACGTACGCCTATGGCAATTCACATCCGTCTCGCCACCAAGCGACTCTTATTTCCGTTGGGCGACAACGAAAAGCTTCTCGATAACGTCGGACGTGAACGTATTGTCAAACAAATACTTTTCGATACCGTTACATTTAGCAAATTTGCATAATAGCAGACGAACAGAACAGTGAACAAAAAAGAAGAGTACATATCACCCCGACACGATACATATAGAATTTACATAGTAAGTTTTGAACAAACGGTATATTATTATAGATTATTGCATTACCGTTTCCGCATACTTTTTTGAATGATCCAAAATGAAATTACAGATGTGACATGAAGAAAATCATAAGGGAGATTTTACGTTGATCATAAAGTTGAATTTACTCTTTTGAAATATCGATACTAAAACCATCCTGCATATACATACATAAACTAAAAATATTCTTGTTTACTTTCTTATACGAAGTTATAAGTAGGTACTACGTATAAGAAATTCCAGTGCGGGACATCACAGATATTTTTTATAGATAATCTATACATATATATATGTATTTAAAATCCATTATTTTGCTAAACCACAAAATAAATTTCGATCAACAGGAATTATACAATGAGAGTGGAAATAATTATAAATTTAAACGTTGACACACACACATGCACACGAATCCCCGGTAAAACAATTGAAACAAATTAGTAACTTCATCAGTTGACATTAATTAATCCGAACACAAATGAGTTACAATCATGTACATCAAACGCGCCCGACGAAATCATATTTTGTCAAAAGTGCCCGCCTCGGCCTCGCTCCCTCCGGAGGACTGCCTTTATATTAGTACGTTTAGGGTTCGATGTTTTGAACCTCCACATCATCGCTGCTGATATAATACATGGTGAAAACGTTAACTAATAATTTTGCAAAATGCGTCATGTCAAATTGTGTTTATAGGAACACAGTGGATTCAAACAGTAATTACTAACATGTCAAAATAACGAGCCTGTATTATAGGGAACCATAGTTATAATACTGGTGTTTCTTTTGTATGATAATGATATTTTCAATTTTAAATTACTGTTTTGAAGGGTTATACAAAATGGAATAAGTTTTAAATGAATTTCAAATGACGAATGATCATATCGGTTAAAAATGTTTTTATTATTACATTTGCGAATATCCAATGGACCAAAATGTATAATAAAATCAATTTAGTTCTTACTTAGATAACAATTTGACGTAAATAAAAGTTCTTACGTCGTTTGGTAGAACAGTGTTTCACTATATCGCAGTAACGGCGTTATAAGCAATAAGCATATACCGTATAGTATGTATAAAGTTCGTGGTTCGATTCCCTGCGGAGATTTTGTCACGTCCAGGCCCCAGCAGTCCGACGGGGCAAGTTCTAAGCTCAAAAAAGCACAAACACATACAAATATACATGGGTCAAGCATATAGTATAGGACATCTTCGTCTTGTTCATTTGAGTGAATCGTGTATGCGTATTCAGTCAGTCATGTAGGTACACTATGTGCTGAATTTATTATGAACACCTATTTTCTAAATGGAAATTTTATATATTTATATATCAGTGTGTGGGTCTTTATGCAGACAAAGGGCCTGCTCCGCTCGAACGGATCTCACCAGACAACTGTACTGTGTATAATTGGACACTCGTGTGTATTTTCTTGGACTCTAGAGTGTACCGCAGTCTCGTGTTTAGACATTCAATCTCTCATCGGAATTGTTTACTTCACTCTATATAGTTTAAAGAATTTTCTTTACAACGAAACACTTCAATTCAATAAACTATCTTTGAAATAATTCATAATTTCAACAAAATGTTTGCTAATCTTATGTGATCAGAGACATGGATATACTCGTATGCGTCTCCTAGAGACTTGAATAAAAAAATTTGTTGATTGTAGGGGTAAAATGTACACACAAGTGCTTGTAGCGTGGCTGGCGCGGGTGAGGAGTTTGTATATTAAATAATTCATGATGTGATGTGACCGAACCGCGATACGAGTAGGACACTGAAATATGTCGCAATGTATATAACATCGCACTACTATCATGCCACAGATATATTTACCTACTGGACGAACGTTGCAATGAAGATATATGTAGAAGATTATATATATATTTTTTTAAAAGACTACTACTGTAAATAAATATATCTTGGAGTAATTTGCTATGTATTGTATATTTCATAAATTTACTGTAAACAATAATATCGCTTCTAAGCGTCCAAATGTTTATTTAATATGTAGGTATTATCGAAAGTATACAATCATTTAACAAGTTAGCCATAGTGTAATAATACACCTAGTAGTAGTAGAGTGTACATCCATGTTGGTGCGATATCAATATGGTACGATGTTGCGTGGTACCTTATCTACGTCTCGACGGGCGTCGCGCGACACATACACATGCAAGCAGTAGGCAGTTATTTGTTTAAGGAAAACCAAGAAAACGACGCTCAGTATGATATAAGGTCTGGCATAATCCGAGGCGTGGCCGCGGTCGCAGCCGCAACTCAGACGGTATTTCACCGGTTGAAGTTTAGATTGGATTTTATGCACGCGTGCGCTGCCTATAAACCTGACACTGCCGCCTTCTTGCTTGCAAGCGACATAGCGAATTTACGTACACCAACACAATAAAATCTCCACTAACTTTTACCATAAATGTCGCTTACACATCATGCTACTGCTCACATATGCCTATGTGTGTCTAGGTACTTTTACATTTATTTATACTTCACCAGAGATACATTTCTTATTATACAATAAAATAAAGAAGAAACTTGGCTTTCATCTACAGTAGAAATCAATCAATCAATCAGTCAGTCTATTTTAAAAGAAAAAGTAATATTACACTAAAATAGTTTTCGAATTAGAACAATTTTTGTAGACGATTTAAAGAAAAATGTCAATTTCGAGTATTCCCACACATATTTCAATCAAATTCACATATATCCACCCACATATACGGGTGACACATCTGCTCTATATGTATGTATGTATGCCCCCCCTGGCTTTCTACGTTCATGAATCGTGCGCTACATGTTGTGATGTGAGTAGATAGATGGCCAACGAGATAAGAAAAGATAAATTCGAAGTTGAGTGAGAAACAAAAGCAAGAAGGACGAATAAATGTGAGTTGGATGGATTGGTCTGTGAATACAACAGAGACACCCATCTATAAAAATAATAAGGATAGAAGTTTACAGAAATAAAAAACACTATAATACAATATATGTGATATGATACGATATAGCTTTCAGTTTTATTGGTTCTACTTGAATTTTTATCTGATAAGTGAATGATTGGTCCAATGTGACTCTTTTCGTAAATATGTAGACAAAAAGAAATATTCGTTGTGTTATTTTATTTTTCTGTGACTATCAACTGGAAAATGCACGTTTTTCTGCATTGGGGATTCGCAGTTTGGCACCGAGACATTTGTAAATTGCGAATATTTGATACGTAACCTCGCCAAGTCTGAAAAATATGCTCCTATTGTCTCAGTCTGTGTTGTACATACGTGATACGTTGAATATAGGTATACCACACTTGCGCAGCTAAACGATGGATCCGAAATAAAAAAAAGTTTCGTAGGAGTTTACAAATAACTGCATTACATAATGCAGATATATCACATACAATGAAAGTATTTTTATTAATTTAATCAATCATAAACAGAATTTGGCTTGTGTCATTTTAGTGGGATATTGCGTGGTATGCTTGCTGATTTGAGTGCCAAACTGGGGTATGAAGCAGCAGAGACATTGCGGCCACTTGGCACACACCAGAGGTTTAAGTTCACACTGTGACACAATGGTCCTGTGATTGCAACCTGGATTATCCTGGATTATCCTGCCGCTGACTGACATGTTTACCACACACGCACACACAGGAGACAGTGAGGATAGATACATATGTATATGCGTATACACCCTTGCACTCTTGTCTCCCTCATGCTATGTATGTGCGATGGCTATTAGTAAATTCGCTACGATTGAGTAAGCTAATTATCGGTATGGACCCATTGTTAGCTCGGGAGGACCCTAACTGCGTATACATATACGCACAATAAGCATATTGTATTGGGAATATGTATACATACATATATACGACGTATATTGCGGCAACTAATTTTTAAAGACACAACGAATACTACTTTTATACATATATGTACGTAAAAATATGAAATCTATTATTCATTTTAGGCTACCAATCACACGGAATATAAAGATATCACCTTCATAGCAATAACCATATCGCGTGTTTCCTTTTCGTAAACAACGACTGTGCATCTTTTCCACTAAATTTAATGTTTTCAGTGTTCGCTTATCACGATATCAAATCATAACCTCGTGGCTCTTTCCTATATACGGCGCAGTTCGTTCATTTAAATTCAAAATGTACCAGTAATTAACATAGTTGATGAATAATTATGGGTTAATTAGTGAATCGTGTTTGTGTCCTGTGTGATATTAGGGCGCACCTTGATTTTTTCTGTTCTGTTGTATGTATGTAATTAATAATTTCATGGAAAACAAAAATGAGATTGCGTGAATATATATATATATATATATATCTGATTGAACAGGGTATCTTTCGTGATTAGCTAGTATTTTTTTTTTTATTTCTTGTAATAAATTCGAATACTGAGCTCTGGTCAATAATATAACAGATTTTCTATATTGATTATGGATCTCTCAAAAATAAAATACATATACGTAATTTATTAAATTTAGGGTCACAGTCTTGATATTTGCATTTATGGTATGGTTATTTTTGGCCATCAACTCTGATATATTAGGGGGTTGTTTATTTAATATGATAGTGCGCATGTCACCGCCTGCTGAGAGGCGGTAAACTTGTAATTATGAACCATTATGAACACTCTGGTATTACCTACTGCTTAGGTACTAACGAACTGGCACATTCAATTTTCATAAGTGGTGTTATCTCAGCTGATCTAGTCCGACTAGGCGGCTTTAATTATATATTCTTTCAATTTGATTAATTGTATCTGTGCATGATGTGATTTTAGATGAGCTTGCACTAAATTATGTCATTTTTAAACAGCACCTTCAATTTGTCACCAAACATATATAGTATATAGAGAAAAAGAAAATAATAAAAAAGGGAGAGATCTAGGATAAGTACCAAATATGTTTGTATTATTTAAGGTGCCCAACTGTTAAGTCGGGCAGTCGAAAAATTAATTAAGACTCATTTGAGTTGTTCCCTCTCCACGGAAATCTTTAGTAAAAGGCGAAAGATTTATTCGCTTAGAAGAGAAACCAGAGTACCGATTCTGTTGAAAACGAAGCCTATTGGGCATTTTTGCATCCATAGTCAACAGGAGAGGTAACACAGGTAATATAATGCGCCATCTATAATTTGGGTATAGTACTACACAATAACTACATTATTCCATAATATGTTTTAGCAATATGAACGTTGTACAGACACCTATAACTATAGTAAAGCATTTCATGATAGATCTGGTAGTTGTTAATAACTGTCATATGAACCAGCTCGATTAAAATACCTAGCTGTCATCATGGGTCGTGCTTTAACAGACCTAACTCTGAAAGCAAGCTGAATTGAGCAGATATAATGGCAGTGGGCTAGCACTGGCACTAGCACACACACACTATAGTATACTAGAGGCGTTAGAAACTGATTTATCGTCGGTTGAATTTAATTAAATTCCAGCGAATCGATTCCGAGTTGCACGCGAACACACTACGCGGGTGAATCAACTCTTCCGCCACTATTAACTTCCGGTCCATCTCTGATGCCAAGGCATCCTTTTTTCTGTTAAATACGACCGTTTGATTTGAAAATAATAAAGTACAGAACACATATGGGGCACTCAAGAAAACAAAAATCACAGCGAATCTGCTGATTCCACTCTGTAAATTGAAACATTAATTATGTATGCGGTATACACAAATGATTACTGTAACATTGCTATACTTTCTAATGAATCGAAAACTAATAATTCGAATATGCGTTAAAATCAAGAATTCATACTACAGAGGAGTCGATTCTGTGTTAGCCTGAAATGGACAGATAGACTAACAATTACTGTATCTTTTTTGTTACAAATATTCTCTAGAAATCAAATATTTCTGGAGAATAGTTTTATAGGTTTCAACGAACGCTTTGCCTGATTGTAGATCAGCACCCGCCTTGCTAATAATTTACAAATAAAAAGGGGTGCACACAGATACATAAATGTTGAGTGCATCATGCTATAGATGTAATCTTGTAGTGTGTATAATGTGTGTGTGTGTGTGTGTGTGTGTACATGTAATACATAACCCTAATTTCCCTAGTGTCTATACTTTTACATAACGACCGAGTTTTATTTCGATTTCATCATTTCAAAACACGATATACCAAACCTTGAGCACACTCACGAACAAACATACACACATACATACATAGATTGGCTTTCCATACTCACAGCATTCCTACTTTGTACTTATACGCATTGCTTTCCAAGAAGGATATTGTCAATTTTAGAAAGCCCCAACAAGAGTTATAAAAATTCAGCAAAAAACAATTTTCTTCCCATAATAAAATAGGTGCAATTGCAAATACAAAATTAAATATCAAACGAAGTGAACCCTGTAGTGCAAACATATTTTATTTAACATATTCGGTTATTTTATAAGATCATCATCTGAGTATGGACACGTTCACCGTGCAATGGTTTCTTATATGATGGGGTCGCGTATATCTGTAAGCGGAAAAATGCATTTGACATTCGACCGTTTTCGGCGTTCCCAATGGGACCCGGTTGACATTACCACGTATCACCGCATCAGTTCCTTTACCGCATTTTCCATACCAAAGTTTTTACCGAAGATATCCATATACGGTGTCCAGGTAACCATACGAAAATATCACGTATATCCATATATGTTGTATGCTTATATATACATATATACTTGGTGTTAGTGTCGTCTTAAGGAGGTAAAACTATATTTTAAAGCCCTACGAAACTAGAGAGTCACATCAGAAGATTATATACATTTTAACCAACTAATTTCTAGAACTTTGACTATATGTAAAAAAAATAGTTATTTTCGTAATAAATTTCTCAAAAACAACTAAATTAAGTTATTTTGACAATTTATAGATTCAGTTACGGCAATTATTTGTATGTGGGATTCTTTTGATAGATTGCAAAAATGATTAAAAATGTTGAGTTTGTTGTGCAACCTTAAGACGGATCTGGTGAGTGTGTGATCGGCCTGCTTGGATTCCCAATGGGCCTATTTCAAAAGCTGCTCGTGTCAAAAATTGTCATAGCTTAATAGCGCCAGTGCTCTGATGCTCCTGGGCTTACCGCACGTTCGCGTCGCTCGCCGGGTATATTCGACTATATCTGAATATATTATGACTGTAAAAGAAGATGAGATATCGACAACGATAAATAAATAACTTTTTTTTTTTGCTCCATCTCGGGCTGTTTTCAAATGTCCAAGCGATATTGTGAGGGATTCTTTAAATTTTGGTCATCTTTGATATATATATTTCAATGGTCACTGTAAAGTTAAATTTATAATTTGGAAAAGGTTATTATTATTATTCATTTAAAAGAAAACTAGAAATGTTCTATGGATAGGGAAACTCAAAAATCATTATATAATTGATTTATTACTTAAGTGGTGAAGAATCTTATTTGTTTTGAATCTTCTAAATTGAAGTGAATTCTTCTCGTGCGTTTTTTCTTCTTCTTTGGGTTGTCACCGCTGGTACATACATATTGCATTTGCATGTTGGTGTTTGCGTATATAAAGAAATATAAGGTAATACTCGTCTGGTGTGCATGAAGAATATGATGTATGGCCATTTGAAGTCGCGTTCAATCATCGATATTATACCAAGTGACGCGCTTGTTCTGTTTTACATAATATATGAGATATACAGCGCGCATGGTGCTTCAGAAGTTATTGAATGCATATCTCGGATATGATAATGATATTCACATTCACCAAAATACCATGACTTTCTTTCCTTTATTTATTTTCAAACCAACATGTTTTGGCTTTATTAAATCGCACTGCACGTATTTGTAAAAAAAAAAAAACAACTTATAAATAAATCTAATACCAATAAATCATTAATAAAGATCTTGACATAAATGTTGAAACTGCTTGCAATGCAATAATGGTGTACACCAATTTTCAATAATCACATATATGTTTTTACTACGCCGATGCCGATCGGAGCGATGAGACCGATGGGGTTTATGGAAGTCCCTATAGAAATATGCTAAATGTTATCGTCACATATGCGCTATAGGCATTGGAGGTACATGTGGGGCATATGTGCCCTTGCCCTTTGCCCGGAACTCTACTACTCTGTTTAGTGAACACATTTTTCAATAATATATGTATCGGTATATGAATTTTATTTTCTATTTGTGTGTATATATATATACATATATATATATATATATTGTACTCGACTCAAACACAAATATTTTTTATTGTTTTCCATAAATTTAAATAGTTTAATATGCAAATTCATTTCGTTTCAGAGGGAATTTTAGTTTTTTCAATATTTCCATTACGTAAATGTCGATTAAATACTGTATTCAAAAATAGCTTAGCATCGTATTAAAATCTGTAGATAATCATTCTGTAATTAAATTTTATAATACGAAGCACTAAAACGTAAAATTATACACATTCAAGAAAAGCGCGTATTTACTAAAAATATAATGATTTCCCTAGTTTAAAATTCCGTTTGATGTCATATTAAATCCATCTATTTTTATGTACATACATGTACACATTTATGCGTGTGTGTGTGTGTAGTGAGTAAGAGTGATATTTACTCGCAGTCACTGAGGTATGTAATAATCTGAGAGCCGGATTTAATTTGGCGGACTGATTTGACGCTGCCGTTACGTAGCTGCGGAGAAAACGGCAGTTAATCACCGGAGCGAGAGGTACCCGGACTGATGCTATGAGAGGGTACTAAATAGTACTGTTAGTACGTACTATACCTACTACTAACTGTTGAGAGCGAGCATGCGCGCATTCGTTAACTGGCTTCATAAATACTCGGTGATAAATGGGAATTCTACTATATACATATATATATATATATATATATATATATATATATATATATATATATATATATGTATGTATGAATATATATGTATATACCAGAAGGGTGGTGATATGGACAAAATTGTTGGTACGCTGGGATGAGTACGGGTTGAATTCTAATGCTAGTAGGTGAAATAGTTCAACGTGATCTCAAACCATATAGTATGGATTATGAGTGTTTGGATGCGTTATATTTATACGTGTATATATATATATATATATATATATATATATATATATATATATATATATATATATATATATATATATATATATATATATATATATATATAGGTTATTAAATTAAAAATAATAAATTTTAAACGACTATTATTAAAAGTCTAGACGTATAATTTAAACAATGAAACAAAATATATTAAAAAACGCAATATTTATGAGCCATAAATCAATATAGCAAAATTAATATTAGGAAATTGTCTGTAAAAGTGTAAAATCAATTAAAGTATATTTTTTTAATACTCATAAATCATAAAGTAAAAACTAATTCCGCGAATAATACACAAATAAATGTAATTTTAGATTGTAAAAAAATATTTTTTTATTATGTGTTTTTTGGTGGCAGTTGCACGTTGTGTTAATATTTAAAGGCCTTGCGAAAAAAAAAATCTAGTGACCAATCAAATAAAATGACGACGGAAACCAAACTAATCAACTTCTCAAACAATTAGGACATTAAAGATATATAGGTCTTGTAATCGGAGATCAATCAACAATCGTGGATCGGATGAAACCGGATCCGTTATCAGGGACAGCAATCAGGTAATAAGGATGACAATCAACACCGATCTATTCAATCTAATTCCAACCTTCGACCACCAACGCGTCATCCCCACAATTGTATCATCCCTCTTCTCTTATATAAATAGCAATATTCACCCTTGAAGTACATACATCCAAGTACTCGATGACGTCATTAATTAAATTAGATAATTTAATAATGGGACAGTCACTCCAGATATCAGACAATTTCGATTAAAACGCCAGCTTGAACAACGGAAAATATCTCAACTAAGATTTGAATATTTAAAGTAGTCAACCAATTAACAGTTTCATTAATAATTTTTATCTGGCGCACGAAAATAACTAAAAATCTACTTTTATAAAATTAATTCCCAAGTAAATATGGACAAAAATCATAAATAATGTCTTTATTCGACTCAATAAAATATATATAAATATTTTTGGTTTACGGGTATTGAAGGGTGGTTCAAAGAGTGTTTAAACAGTGGTTTCCGGTGGAAGTAGCACCCTTTATATGAACAAACTGACCCTAAATACTTAAGATAATAATATATTGCGTATGTAATTATATTAACTACTGCCACACAGTAACAATAATGTATGACTGTTCGATAGCCGATATCGAATTATTTGGAGGAAATAAATTAGTTTGAATAAATAAGCGACTGTGTTCGCGTTAGAAAGATATTTTCTCCTCTGGTTCTTCTGTAAAGTGTAAAGTTTTATGTGAAGCTCGGACCACAGAACGGCGATTACGCGAGCTAACGCGCCAGTAACAGTAGCCGAGAGACCTATGCTCTTTCCGCATTTTATTTGTTTCCCAAGTATTTGCATACAGATACACTTTTACATTCGACTCTTATTTCATTCGCGTACTAAAGCTACATGTCTGCTACACATCAAAATCAATCTACAATCTTATTCAATGAAGTGAAGAAGTCATCTTAATCCGTCAGAATCAATTGGCGTAGATAAGAAAACAACTTTATCGCGATGGAACGATCGAAACAGAGACAATGGGCTAGGCTAGGGCGATTTTTCCACTTACGAGCCAATAAGTCAAGGGTGGCAAACGTATAAACTACTGGCTGGGACTCAATTGGGCGTGAATTTATATGATGCTCTCAATTTCAATAAGTTTAAATAGATCCACGCAGCGCAGAGTGACACCCCTGGGGATTCAATCAATTGATTTATTAGAACGCAATAATTAAATTATAATATTGAAAGAAAAGATTCTGCTAGTGCTAGACTAAGGAAAACATTATTATTGATTTATAATCAACAACAATTCGAAATATAGTTTATTTATTTAATTGCATTTTATATAAAACGAAAATTATATAAATTGTTTTGCCGCAACAAACATATCTCATACAATATAAAAAATGTATATCCGGTTCAATATAGGTAATGCATACAGTGAAGTAATTATTTAATTGTACGAGGGTGGTCTGAAAAGTTTCCGACCTCAACATGAAGATAGCAGCACTCGTAAATAAAAGCTAGGGAATTTCGTTGTTCATCTGTTGACAGTTACTCACCAAAGTTTCAGCCATTTTGGACGCTCAGTTGTTATGTAACAGTCGTTTGAGTGAGTTGATGTGAGTGTTTTTATGAAAATGGACAAAATCGAGTATCGAGCTGTCATCAAATATTTGTTTTTGAAAGGCAATACGCCTACGCAAATCAAAGATGAGTTGGATTCTGTGTATGGGGACTCTGCACCATCATTTACCACAGTGAAATTTTGGGCAGCTGAATTTAAACGTGGCCGTAAGAGCTTGAGAGACGATGAACGTTCGGGACGTCCAAAACTACTGCAACTACTCGTACAATTATATATTATAAAGATAAAAATAGACACGTCAAATATAAAACCGTGTTGTTTGCTAAAAAAATAGATGGTGTCGTCCTAAAACGGAACTACACATATACGTATATACATTTATATATAAGAAAAAAAAAACACTTAAGAATAGTCATAGCACGTTGACCAATTTGTCTTGTGGTGGTACCGAACCGAATGTCTGAGAATGGATAGGATAGAATGGCATCGCGTCGCATGAAAAGACAAAAACGCACACACACACACACACACACACACACACATACACACATAGAGACTTATGTGTTTCGGGTAATTACTAAAAGTGACGCAGACGGAAAACTAATGTCACCTCACGCTGCCAGTGATAGATACCGTTGTCGTTGACTTATTTTTCGCCTTTTTATTATTATTGTGTTTTCCCCTTAACAGAAGAACATGAAGAGTTGTGCACGTACCTAACCTTACTGTACCGTTTTTGCTTGCTTTGAAATATCTTTTACTATTTATTAACGACGAAAAAACTCAATATATAACACAGAGGTTTTCAGGAAATAATTAAATTTTTACTGCTAAAAATGCTACTTTAGTTTCATTTGTATCCAAAGTACAACCGAAGATAAAATGGTGTACAACTGTACAAATTTCTAAATTTCTTACATAGTACACTGTAAAAAGCCATGTTATTTTCTACTTTTTTTTATAATAGTTAAAACTAGAATATATCTTTTTAAATATACCAAAAGCATCTATTTGTTCACTTCACCCTATTCGTTCAAGTTTCTTAATAGTATTTATTTCAATTCTTGTTTTCGGCCTGGGTTCCCTCGCCTATACATTCAGTTGTAACCCCTAAGTACACTTGGGACTTGAAGAAGAATCATGTGACTCTGAATTCAATGTATTTTAATCTAATTTTACTCTACAATTGATTTAAACATGAAGCGAGAAACGTTCATGGAATTGCATAAATATATAATACGTATAGGTAACCTATGACACCGTTAGGCAAAAAAAAGGCGATGTAACAACAACGTTTGCGAGATAATATCTATACCTATACAGTGTTGTAATAGAATAACGCATTTTCCCATAGTTGAGGTGGCAAAGAACTCAGTGGAAAGGGTTGAAATATTCTGGTAATGTTTAAGGGCAACATTTACATTTAAGGTAATTTTATCTTCTTGGTAATAAAAGCTAATGAAGTGACGTCGTAAAATAATCTCTATTAGGTATATTTAACTGGTGTTATAATAACACGGTCGCAACTTAGTGAAGCGTTGAATTTTGGTCAGTTAACAATCCTCATCCCTTGCTTGGAATATTATTTCATTTCTATTCCACTGGTTCATCTTCTGCGCTGTACAGTTAATATATGTTTATCTTTGTTATACGCTTTGAACTCGTTAAAAGTACGAGTCTGGTTGTAAACAGTGTACGAGCGCAAACAGAGAACGTTTCAAGTCTGTTGTGTTATTAAATATAATATTTGCATACACATGTGAAATAATAAAGGAAAGTATTTATCCTTTATAATGACGGGACGGGACTCTTTCTGAACAGGTTTGCAAGCAAATGGTACACGATCATTTTGTTCCTGTTAACTAGACGAAGAAATAACATACAATGTCTCACATTAAATATGTTGTCCTGGATCTTATACATATAAATTGATGACGTTCAAAGGATAACTATGCGTTATTTCAAACATACAAATTCTACTCGTAGAAGAAAGTCCAGTACAGGACACTGTATGTCTATAATGTAAAACTGATACAGTGCACGGTTGTTTGTAATTATATATGCTGTTTATTTTCTAATAGTTGACCGTGTAACATTTCTGCAAATGTTACAAGTTGGATACGTGTTGTATAAACACTTTTGTTGTTGAAACGTCATTGCTTTCGCAGAGCAATTCGTATATACATACTTAGTCCGTATCCGTGTATACGGTGTGCTTAATAAACTTGATTAGGGTTAGGTAGTTCCGGCGTGCGCCCCCGTATATGACGGCGATTTCTTCTACAATCACCTCTTTCCTACTACTACATTCCTCCCATCCTCCCTACTCGTCGCTAATTGAATTTTCTAATTTTGCATACGAATCCTCTTTTTGGTCATCAACATGTACGACTGAGATCTCTGTATTTTCGTTTGCTTGTTATTATCTTTTCATTTATTATTTCACTTTGTGCGCAGTGCGTAGCTTTATGAATATGATTTTACTGAAGACTTTGTTTTTCGTAAATTAAATCCTACGCATTATTTCACCTTTTAGCTAAATTTATCTCAATATAGTAATCAATCAGAATTGTATTTAATTTGAATTAAAAGTAGTTTGATTTAGAAGCGGCTGTAGTTCTATGAATACTGAGAATAATTTTAAACAACTCTGAGATTAAATTCAAAAAGAACACTAATGTCAGAAGCGATCACCAGTAGAAGTCGTTGTCAAAAATTCAATTAAGCTCGCGTATAAGAGAACAACGCCCCGATGGGAACAAACAGGCCCCGTGAACTGCACCCAGGGGACATACGAACTGATATTACCCTCTTACGTCTCACCATTCACCCAATACAATCATCACTCTTTATTTGTTTCGCATCGTATTCAGTACCTGAGTCTTTAAACTTACAAAAATAAATACTATTTAAAATAATGTGTATTCACATTTTTTTTAATCAAGTTTGTGTTGTGATTACTATAAATATTATAAAAACGAATTTAAGAGACAATTATTAATAAATCATTTGAATTTTCAATCGGAATTTGAATTGAACCGATGACAAGAGTGCAACCTCATGTGCCACATTCTGTGTGCGGACTGAGGCTTCGAGGTTACAGGCGAAAAAAAGGAAATGGGAAAAAACGAAAGCGCAATTTTAAAAACGGTTCGCGAACCGACGGCAAATGGGTGGGGGTCTGGGTGCACCAGAAACGGGCGTCTACAGCCATACATCATTCCAAATACAAATTGAATTTGGACGACGGTCTCTGTGCACAAGATTTATCTGTTCGCTGTGCGGGCGAGAGTTTTGAGCGAGTATGTATAGGCGAAATACACTCGCATACAGCGCCGCGCCGCCATCAACTTACGGCGAGATTAAAAACACTTCACGCGGTAGGTAAAAGAATAAATGCCCCGTACAAGCAAATGGTAATCAGAAGAAAATGCTATGCGGTTCTTTCGGCTTCCGCTTTTTTATTTTCGACTTTTTTCTTCTTTTTTGCTGGTTTAAATTTTAAATGGATTTTGCATTTGTATCTATGAGAAACTTTTTCTTTTACTTTTATTCATTCTGTTATATTCACTACATATGTCCTACGTTTAGAATGTTACGTGCGACTTCGTTTATACAGAAGTCCGTTATTTTACCCTATACCTTTATACCTGTTTTACCTGTAATAATAATAGGACGCGTATACGAGATCAGTTAGCTCTCCTGTTTATTATGGGTGGAAAAATGGACAACAGTCATCGTTCTCAACTTATTCGTTACTCTGGTTTCTCTTCTAAGCGAATAAATCTTTCGCCTTTTACTAAAGATTTCCGTGGAGAGGAACAACTCAAATGAGTCTATATTCTATAACAATTTTTTGTTGTGCCTGACCGTGAGGTTGGGCCATTTATTTAACACAAAAATAGTCCTACATTTTTAGAAATGTATTTATCACTACTCTTGTACTTATTTATTTGAGTTATTGTATATAGGATAATTTATATAACTGGTCCTTAACTATAAGGCTACTTTACCAAAGCTTGCGGTTTTATTTAAATATTTAATTTTTCGAAATTGATAATCAATATAGAACATCTATACATAAGTATTACTACCAGAAAAGGGTATTCCCCTTTGTTTAATTCCATAAAATTGTTACATATTAGCGCATGTCACCTTTGTGCCGCATTTTGATTGCATTCCATTTTAAGGACCCTTATACTACCCTCTATATCAACGGCCCCAAACTACACGAAATATCCAGCTGTATAAACGTCTGTTCTTTGAACCGTGGACTGATATTGATTTTAGTAGCTGTATTTTAAGTTTCCTTGTTGGAATCGTTTCGTGACGAACTGCTAGATGGCAGATATAGTATACAACCAGTAACCTCATGTGGTATATATAATAAAAAGTGGATAACTGTACAAATACTACTTGCTTTTTATTTGTTGTTTCAAATGCTATACCTACAGATCCTCGTGATTATTTTTTTTGTAATGTACATAATGCTGATAAAACATATCTATAAGAATTCCATTCATCATATCAGGACTGTATCATACTTATGTTACTTTACTATGAGATAAATTCTGTAGTTGCGTAACTTATTTTAAGACCAGTTGCTACTTTAAAGACTAGTTTGTATATCTGTATTTTTGATACAGTGGTCGTTAAATTTATTGCTACATGATGTTAATTTATTAATTAGGCTACAAAATAATAATACGGATCTGCATTTGTGTATATTAGCTATAGTTGCATTATTTTATCATAAACCAACGATAATATTCTGAGAATTTATAACTGAAATATTTTCTTGCTATCGTCATCTCATATATAAAATATGTTGTGTGTAACGGACGTAAGGTATTAAATATATAAAAAAAATCTACCCCCAATTTATTTATTTAATATAGGTATAAAAATTGAAAAAAAAATTTCTTGTTTTATAATAATTATGTTTCAAAATTGATAATTTATTATTGAATTTATTTTAGATTTATGCTCTATAAATTTTTCTGATATCGCAATATGTTAAAATTTTATTTATGAGTCATTGATAATAAATAATATTTTTTAATAGTGTTAAACAAATTGTTATGTAGGTGAAGGTGGCATAAACGTACAATGTACAGTGTACATTTACATTACTTTTAATGCTAATAAATATAAAAGTGATTTGACTAAAATGTAAAAAATTCTATAATTGTGGGTTTTCATGCTTATGTATTCCCGGTAAAACAAATCACAGAGTAAACTTGTGCCGGAATTAGAAGAAAAGCGTAATGATATAAATATTAGATATTAAATAAAAAGAACCCCGTTAAAATACTTTAAGTCGCCGCCTATGTAAATGTTTTTTTTTAACATTACTCACACGGCAATGTTATATTTTTGTGCGGATTTACTAAGCACGTCTTCTATAGTTGTGCAGTAGTGCAGTTTTACAGAAATATGTAGAGAGATAAAGATGCTACGTGAAGCTTGAAGGATAATCTATATAGATCAATCGTTTTATTGGTAAATAAATGTTTGTTCAAATGTTGTGTTAGTGATAGCTTAATCAGAGGCTGAGAGGATTATTAAAAAATTGTATGAAATACATGTGACCATTAGTGACAATAAAATTGTTTTCGTGAAAATGCGTGACCGTTACTAATAATAAAAACTGTTTTATTTTTTGAAAATGCGTAAGTAATTCATAACTAATTCATATAGGTACACATATTTTAACAGTGACTTAATTTAGTTTTTAAAAAAACCTTTAACTACACGTGCAAGTCTTTAGATCTATAACAAAAATTTAATAAATTGTTTAAAATAATAGTAAAATATGTATACTGCTTTACTTTAAAAAAATTAGAAGTTCTGCTTACAGATTTTCTCAAAATTGCACCATTGATATATTTGAGTAACTTTACTTTTTAATTCTAATTAAAAATAAAGCAAGGGCTCTTAATATAATGTATTAATACAGTATTTAAGAAAATTATTATGCATAGGACATGTTATTAATATTAAATAGATCATTACAGATGGCGAGACATAAAATCGCACACGTATTTAACGATATTTTATAAAATTACCAGTTTCCTGCACTAGCTACCAATGGTACGCTGTATATTTAGCTCTGATTATTCAGAAAAGGATGAACATTTGCATAAGGTTATTAGTTATATTATTTTTGTTATATATTCAAAAGTAACTTATAACTAATGTAGTTATGCAAATTATCTGCTACATTTACATACATACATATATATTTTAGACGATATTGAGGCTAACTCATTCAGAGGAAACTGAAATGACTATTATTTAGATTCAATAATATATTCAATTGTATCAGATATTAATTTATTTAACAACTGAAGTAGTAATTTCGCATGGTGTTTCTATTAAAAAAAAACACTTCAAAAGTGATAAGCAATGAAGTGGTTCAGTGATTCACAAAACAAGAACTTAAGAAAGAAAAAAAATTAAATTTGTTCAACCAAAACATTTCACACGCAATAAAAACCCAAGATGAAACATATTTTAGTTTTTTATTTTGTATATCTTTTGACCACTACTCAGTGATCGCGTGCAGATGCAGATTTGTAACTTTGCACTCAGGCACTGTGGTTGGTAATTTTAATATAAACTAGTTTACTAATAGCAGAGTGCAGAGCACTCAGGTTGCACTAAAGTGCAACACTGGTCTTGCATTGGTTGCTGGTTGATGGCTGTTGCTTTGCCCAGCGAACGCGCCACTTTTAAGAAAAATACGAATGAATATCAAGCGATTTAAGTTCAGTAGCTTACAAAGCAGCGTATCACAAACAGGTGTTAAAATAGATAATCTTACTACCAAGAATTCGAACGCGCTTCGAAATCAAAGTTTTACTACGCGAATATTTTCGTAATAATTGGTGAATAATTCTAAAATTAAGTGTTATATATGACGCGGTCGAAATGTATTTGAATATTTTATTAAATTATATGGATTAGTTTTTGTGTGATTTAAATTGCAATGTTTGGAGCACATCTATATAGGGACCAGGGTCATGTTATTATGCACAGATCAAGTAAGTATTTTTAATTTTTTGTCGTTGTTGTAAGTGGTTTCAGATAATTGGTTATATGTATACAGACATGGTAATTTGTTAAATAAATATTTCTTGTTTTGTGTCTTTGGCAAAATAATATTTATTTTTTTTTTTTGTCTTTAACAACCTGTAACGTGGCAACCTTACTTATTATACCTATATATATATATATATATATTAAGGTATACGCTGTATTAATCCTAAAGTAAAGTTTGAAAATAAATAACATTTAAAATACTGAATTATCATTTTGCTAAGTTCAATAATATTATATATTACGTGTAATTTAAAACA
Organism: Nebria ingens riversi; assembly: GCA_018344505.1. NCBI lineage: Eukaryota > Metazoa > Arthropoda > Insecta > Coleoptera > Carabidae > Nebria > Nebria ingens. The sequence continues at coordinate 291,206 of JADQWA010000171.1, read as the reverse complement.
AATTTAGACTAAATTATACAGTGTGAATAATTAATAAACCATTAGCGTTTTTCTAAATTGAAATTATGCGTTATCATATAGACATTTTAAGATGAGTATGAAAGTTGAGCTTGTGGATCGAATTCGCCAGAAGACAGGATGCGAACACAGGAAATGATGATAAAGTTTTAGCGCGTTACCAGAGATGGCAACTTCTCATATACATATATGTTTCCAATAAATAAATACATTTAGATTAAATCACTACTTCGATATGTTTAAATATAAAAATGTATTCGTAACCTGCATTTGCTATATAAGATATAAGTGTAGGATGTAAAACGTGGGCAAATAGGCATTACGCCTATATGTTTCGCGGTTGACACAAAAATATGTTAAAAATCGCTGAGATTTGCAATTTCCGGTAGTACTGGACTCCAATTAATTGCTTTCGCGATACATTACTATAGATTCTAGGTAAATTAAAAAGTCTATTTGAACATATTCTACAATGAAAATAAATAATGTAAAGCCGTTCCGGTTGTTGACTTTTTAATGTTATAGCTCTATTAAAAATATATAGTATATGAATTAAAAATATGTTTTTTTTTCGAAAGCGCTGTAATAAATTAATATTTTATTCGGGACTCGTAATTAATGCCAATTATATATCTTGTTATCAAACAAAAAAGCTTTTCCTTTTTGGTATTTCAACTTACTTATGGTCGCACATATACATATCACGCACGTGTGAATGTAAATATATGTAGGTAGAATACACCTGTATGAACCCACGCATATATACGGCCATTCACCAACTAATATATAGTAAACACACATGCATATATATATATCTGGGTATATAAATGTACCTGCATCCCACACTCCACAAATAATAAAAAAACAAATCAACTTGATTTAAGAATGAATTTCTAACTAGTAAATATACATCTAATCAAATTTGTTTTTATAAATATACACCAGGTATACGAAATTCTAAGTATGATTACACTAGAAGCATTGTTATATTAATTGTTTGAGAAAACGAAAATGAATATATGTTTGTACTAAAAAAAATACAAATATACAATGATATCTACGTATATCAGGCTGTAAAGTCTTTGTTATGTGTCAGCAACTGCATATACATTATAGTTGTTTAAGATGCCAGCTTTGCATTTTATTTTCAACTGTATGAATATTGATTAACATTATTTTTTCTGCAATTGTATGAGTATGAAATTTATTTATAATGGTGATATCATTTTTCTAAAAAAAAACAGCAATTGATTTCTATAAAACACATCAATATCAAAATGTCAATGCCAAGTTAGAAATGGTATCGTAAAATTTGAATCAAACAACAAACATCCTGCGTTGAAGTCATTAAGTGTTCTTGTCAATATTATTTGAAGATTAAATTTACATACATACATCTATAATAAGTTTTATTCTACATTCAACGCTTTCTAGTATTTATATATTGTAATTTCTATTGCCAGAGCTACTTATAAGAAGCTAGGACACTGTATGTATTTTATGCGAAACGAAATTCTTCCTGATCTGATGAAATAAAATAACTCTTGACATATTAATTAAATATAGATGCATTGTCAGTACGTTCTAATTAAATATGCTAGAAATAAGTACATATTAGTATGCATCAAGGACTTATGTCTACTTTCGCTATGCTTATTGTTTAAATCAAACTTTAATATTTAAAATAACTTAAATTCCAAGTCTACTTGAAAATGCGGAACGAAATATTTGCCCATTTAATGTCTCGTCCTATACAAACATGGACAGTAGGTATAGGGTTTACTAGCTAAACCTAACATTGAGTTGAGAGCCTAAGAAATGCTTAGAAAGGCCACATTTCCCGTGCCTGGTCAGTAATAGATACCTGCTTTGTTGTGTCGTCAGAACTCGTAATGTTTACTTGTCAGCTGTTCTGTTAAGGATATAGTATACAAACTTAACATATGCGCGACACAGCCATGCTCAAGCATTTCGTTTTCATTAGGTTAGTTTGGTACCGCGCTTAGACGCAAGCATACCGCGAGTGAGCGATGGAACCGCGGGAAGATTTTTAAACGAATGGCGATCGGAATTTCACTTGTTTTTATTTTTGTGGAATTTTTATAAAGTGAGTAGTGGAAGAAATTTCAAAATTAAATTGTGATTTTCGTGTTTATTTGTGAATAATAATAAAGTTATTGGTGTTACTTACATTTTAAATTAAATTATATATAATTGTGATTATTTTATTTTATTTAGTAAAAGTTTCTGCTACCTCTAAAATTTATTCAAGTTGCAATATACTCTTTTGCTCGTATCAAGCTATTCCGAGTCGCCTGTATATATGTAATATATATGTAAAACTAACTTATCTCATGTAAATTTGTTGATTTTTCTGACGCAAATTCAAACTAAAATTGCGATAAGCTAGTGACGTATTAGATTTTTTATTTACTGATTATAATAATGCCGAATTACACCAATATTAACTTTCACCCAAATTAATCAAGTTGGCAACATGTGGCTATATTCACCAATATGTAGTAATGAATTCATCAATAATTGTAATGTTGTAATCAGATTATTTTATTATTGCAATATTAAAGTTTTAAACTGAAAATAAACAAATAAATTATTTTTAATCGAGCTTCAATGCCGATTAAATCGAAAGGAATAAATTGAAATCAACGTATTTTAAATCTTAAACGATTTGACATTGAAGAAATGTGTTCATGCCCCTTCGACACGACTAGAATAATATAATTAATAAATTAATTTATGGTACAGTTTACAATTGCATTTATTTATTAAACTGTGACAGTTACGTGTTTGTTTATGGAATAATTGAACAGCGTTTTTAGTGTAACACAATACTTTGATTTATTTACGATATAAAAATATTTTTATTTTGCACAGTGTGAGCGTATGTTACACTGGAAAAATATTTAATTTCTCCGGAAATAACGTCATTTTTTAAAACGAAAGTTATTATTGTCGTACATAATTAACAAATCCGTATAACAATCTAATTTTAATTACCATTTTGATCTATGATGAAAATTAAAAATATTATAAAATAAATAAATTTACTTACGTAATCATCGTAGATATTTTTGTAATTTTAATAATTTTTACATAAATTAAATAATTAATTTTAAAAACTAATCCATTTATTTAATTATGCAAGGAAAATTGTATATTTTAGCAAGTTCCTACAACTGGTTAGACATTTAATTCCAATGTCGAAATTATTTATGATTTTATTTGATTATTAAAAAATCGCGATGGCATCATGACGACAGCAAACCTTGAATTATAACAAGCAATTAAAATTCATTTATTATCTACGTAAATTGGCATTTTGATTCACGTAAATTTAAATAGCGAATAGCCTAATATATTCATTTTAATTTTAACTGTGATTATATATATATATATATATATTATATATAAATATATATATATATATATATATATATATATATATATATATATATATATATATATATATATATATATATACGCCACTTAATATATAATTAAGTTTATTGTCGCGATAGAATTCTACACTGTAAAAACGTAAATGTAATTTATAAATTTAAATTTTGTAGGTGACAAAATATACGTAGCATTTTCAACAAGTAACATATTGTCGCATTTGTGTGGGTGGTTAACAAAGACAGACTTAGATAGATTAGGCGTAATTACATATGAGGAAAAGAGATAGAAATTGCCTTTTGGTATGTACATACAGCATGTTATCGAAAACTAATGTACATATTCATATATATAAGGTCATACAGATAACAATACCTCAGTAGCGTAAAAGTATGCTGTGTATAATAAGCTAGGACGAAAGCACTTTTAAAAAAGTTATTTTCGGGTAATATTACCTTAAACTAAAAAAAGTGATTGGGAGACACTTCCGGTGATAAGAAGTCAATACTGGGGTTTAAAAAAAAATATATAAAGATGTGTTTTTCGATATATTTTATCAGAAATAATATAAACTTATGTGTTTTAAATTAATTTATAGTTGTGACGTTTTGCTACCTCCATAGTGTATTTTAAGAGTAAAATAATCAACGGTAACCACTAAATGGTTAGACCTTAGACATTAACTAAAACAATTAAAAAATTCTACTATTTTCGTTTATGACGTCAAACACATTAAAACCGATTTTTTAGTATATATAATATAAATATAATTATTAGTTGCGTATAGATAGGACAAAAAAAAATTATATTTCGAAATTGGTAGAAATAAAAAATATAGAAAAGCCTGCTATATATTTTGGTCAAGGTCAAAGGGGACACTCTAAAGAATATATGAATTTGTATTAGGAATGATGTAAGTGTTCACATCACCTGCTTAAAATAGCTAAAAAGATCATTGCATACCTATTTTTACAAATATATTACTACAAACATTTATAGACGAATCACTTTGCATATATACCTAAACCATAGATAAACGTACATGAGTTTAAGTTATAGTTTAGTGATACCAGTATCTTCGATACTAATTACCAAAAAGTGGTTTGAAATACCAGTTCTGTAAACTGTAATTACTAAACTAAAGGTTACTTATAATTACTTGAGTATGGAATACCAGAATTGTGGTATAATAGTATAATAACGATCACAAATCAAAGTTATAAATATAATTTGTGCAAAACAAAATGACGATAGTAGAAAATTATTTACTGATAATTAAATTTTATAAAAGAAATAATAATAATAAACTTTTTAAACAAATCTGAATCTTTAATATTTGAATTTAAAATCTATGTATAAACGTGACTTCACCTTAAAATAGTTATTGAATCATTTTGCAAATAAATAACAATGCATTGTAGCAATATTTGATTGTTCAACATTCCGAAAACCTATGTACGTAACAACTTACGCCCAATACACAAAACATTTGAATAAATATTGAATGCCCACTCCTTAATACGGTACTCATTAATACACGCTGAATTATAGCAATGGCGTATTTAATACGTGTTATTATTTATAAAAATGTATAAAATGTCATACGTTAAATACCGAGAATTTCAAGTTGCACAATGCATAACTGTATAACAAACTAATTTAGAATTACTTTGTTGTTTGTATACACCATCGCAAAATTACATAAGTCACTTTACATAACAGTTATTAACAACATTTTATTAAATTAATCGAAAATTAGTTAAAAAATCGCAAGAATATTTATTCCGGATCCGCAGATACATAACTGTAAATAAGTTAAGTTTTATAATGCATGCCTATTTGCCTATATACATATGTACATATATGTATGTTAGAAATCAGTAGCATTTTTCTGTTCAATTTTGCTCCTATATGGTTTTAGATACATAAACGAAAGAGTTATGATGTTAATTGTATGCAAATTGCAAATAAATAGCAATTATTCGTAGCGATATTTGTTTTCTATGCTAAGCTAAACGATTACTATCATACATAGCTACTTGTATGTATGAAGAAATTTATTATTGTTACGTTTTATGTACCGAACATAGTTGAGTTGCCTCCGCATTCGTTTTATACTAAAACTATTGTGCAAACATGTAACAAACAATGAAATTTAAAAGGCTTTACATGTTTATGCAAAATGTTTATAATCAGGTTTTATACAGCGATAAAATTGGCATTCTATGTATTAATTGATAAATGATTCGAAAATTCAAATATTAACTTTAAAAATATTTATAGTGTAGTATAAGGGTAGCAGACATTTTTTATTAACCAAATATAAATATGACAATTATATTAATGAGGTATATATTTTTTTATTTTTCTGTAGCTAATTCACAACTTTTAAACATATAACTTAAAATAACGTGAAAAAGTGTAAATTGGTGTAAATATTGCACAGTTCCAATACCAAGATGGGAAAAGCGGCAAGCAAGTTAAAGAAACGCAGAAGTTATCGTACGTATATCTGTTTTATTTTTTTTAGGTAAAATACAAAATACGTCTAGGTTCGAAATTATTGACTGAAATCGCGATTATTTCAACTGCGCAAAAAGTCAAAAAATAATTTAAAAAAATTGAAAATGTTATGCCTATTTTTATTTTTTTTTTTGATATTTTAACTATGAAAAATAATTTTCACCGCGATTGAAGACAGATTTTTTTTGCTTCAGACGATGTTATGTTAGACTCTCTTAATTGTTTACCCGTTTCAGAGAATCATAAGTAGGGGTTTGTTAATACGAAAATGAAATTTCACCCAAATCGGTGGGAGCCACAGTACGTTGATAGCAGAAAAATGCTGAAAAACGTATAGTTTCGAAGTTATGACCAAAATCATAATATTAAAGCTGAAATTTTTATAGAACTATAGCTGAAACGAACAAGATTATTTATGTGGCACTGA